>JASANR010001517.1:0-97912 GCA_030849635.1 Wallacemonas sp. MBr04 | reverse complement strand
GCCCCGACACACCCGAAACGACACCCAGACCCCGAAAAACACACAAAAACAGACACCAAAAACAGACAAAAACGAAAGCCAGACAAAACCGCAGAAAAACACCGCAGAATCACCACATCTACCGAGAAGAAGAGCAGGCGAGAAAACAAAACAAAAGCAAAGAGACAGACGGAGAGAGACACCAACAAGAAAACCACCACCACACAGGCACACGCATCGAAACAAAAAAAAGACAACACACAAGAAGAGGAGGACGTGCAAGCAAAACAAGAACACAACGGTGTGGTGGCCAACGCAACAACAACAACAGGCGAAACTCACAGAAACCAAGAGAGAGAGAGACCGCGTGAGGGGGAACCAAGACACACAGACACACAGAGAAAGAGCGTGGAAAGCAGAAACACTAGCAACACACAACGCACATCGACACTTGGGTGCGACGCTGCGGTCAAGCACGCCATCCATGCACACACACATGTGCACGCATCACAGCCGCGTCATCATGCAACACAAAGGAGCCTCATCCGTTTTATTTTCGTGCCCGGTATCAAGGGTGGCACGAAGAGAAACGTCGCTAGGCTTGGTCAGCGTGTAGAGCGCACGCCATGCGCATCAGTCAGGTGTCTTCGTTTGTTCTTGTGAAGAAGGGTGACAAAAAAAGAGGGAGGAGAAGAAGATGAGAGGACAGGTGACTGTTCTGGTACATGGGGAGCAAATCGATGAGTGAAGGATCGATGCGCGAATGTGTGACCGCACAGAGAGAACGTGGACGCTCAGCAGTCCCACAAAACAAGAGAGTGCGAGGTGTGAGTCAATCAGCGTGTTGTGCAACCACAACACTGCAACACAAGTGCTTCAAGACACCCAAGCACAGAATAGCATCAGCACGTATCAGCTTTTTGGTGATCACTACATTGCACGTCTTCCTGGGTTTATTGTCATTGTTTTGATTCAGTGGATTCATTGGTGTTTGTACCATTCAGAGAAAAAACCAATACACAGCTAGACTAACGAATTCAGCCTGACCTTACTTTCTTTCGTGATAGGCGCCTCCTCAGGCCCACTAGTGGAGGGATAAAGAGCTGTGCATTGGAAAAAAAAGAACGGTATCGCCGAAGAGACATGACCACACCTACAGCTCGTGCGACTTGAATGGGGTGGAACGAAGAGTCTCGTGCATTCAAAACAACGAGAGAGAGCGCAACCCAGTCAGTAATGTCACAGTCACGGCGTATGGAAAGAGGGAAGACAAATGATGGAGCACACATGAAAAGACGAAGAAAGCCCACTGCTCAAAAGAACACTCTGTTCGGGAGAGAACAGTGGCGTACAGAAGTGTGTGTCCACCAAAAAGAAGAGAAACGTCCCAATTGGCTGGGCTCAGCTGATTTGAAAACAAACAACGTTAGAAAGAGCATGTAGGAGGAAAAAAACAAAAAGAAGACAGTGAAGGTCACGCACATGAATGAACAGAAAAGACAAGAAAGCCGCATGCTCCTCATGTTCAACCTCGGCTCAGTCACCCTTAGGAAGCAATGCGAAGAGACATATCCTGTCAGGTGTGGCGGCTGTATGGGTCGCAGCGAGGCAACAAGGTGGAGCGGCAACAAGCGTGCGAATCGACAAGAGAAACGTATCACTGTATGTGTCTCACGCCGAGTCAGAACAAGAGAAACAAAAATATTTTTCACACAGACAGTGTTGAGATTGAAAAGAGCATAGGTGTTGTTGCCATGGTTCGGGGAATTGCGTCACGCACCAGTGGATCGCCTTCTTGCGTCCTTGTGGGTGATCAGTGTGGCATTTCCTTTCCCGCGATGACTTGAAAAAGGATCTACGAGATCCTCTTTTTGTGACACGCTACCACGTAGGCACAGTGGAGCGTTGTCTGGTCGGTAAAACCGTGAGAGAGAAAAGGGACAAAATGAAGAAAAGAGGAAAGGAAGACGATGGTGTGCAAGCTCGCAGGAAACAAGCTATTCCTGTTTCAGTGCACAACGACGGGGAGCGTCAGGTGTCTGTATTGGACTGCTGTCATCGTGAGCATGGTTTGGATGTGTGTGGTTCGTGAAACGGCGCCAAACGAAAAATAGACAGAAACAGACGAAAACGGAAGGAGAACTAAGTGAACAGAAAGCAAGGAAGGAACAGCCTGTCACTCGTTGACGGAGAGCTGCAGCTTAGCGCGGGACTTACGGAGCTGGCGGTCAAGGATGACATTTCGTACATCATGCAACAAAGCAAAACAGCGTAAAAAAAGAAGAAGGGATGCATATTGTTTCTTCCTGGATTTTACCAACACAAAGTCACTTTTTGCAGCAGTGAGGCCACAGATGACTCGTGGAAAACAGTTTTATCGAAAGAGGAAAACAGTAAAAGAGGAGGGTGAGAAAGCAAATTCCGGAGGGTATTTGAAAGCCTTTAAGAGCGGCGAAACGAAAGCAAGTTAAATTGTATAAAGCGAATGTAGAGAGGGGCAGTTGCCTGATATCACGTGTTGTTTGCAGACTGTCGGCTGATCAGTCTGCACTTGGTTCGTGTGGCATCGTGCGAGTTCACTCCCTCTCCTCTTCGTGCTGGTGCGATCCGTTACTGTTCACGCTGACAGTGGTGCGTCTTTCTTCTTAGTTTTGATGGGGCTAGTCAGAGTCCAGGGGGTTGGCGATGGTAGCCCGCGAACCTCCCATGTTGCAATCTGCGAAGCTCCATTGGTACGCTCCGCTGGGAGCAGAACGATTAAGCGGTGCCGCCCCTGCGTCCATGAGGGATCCGTACCGTGACATCTCTTTGGCGTCTGACTTGTCCCGCCGCATGGCGGTGTTTGAGCTGGCACGCACGGAAGACGAAGACTCCTTTGTTTTGCGGCGGCGGACGCAGCACACCACGAGGACGATGATTCCCGCCACCACCGCAGCGGCTGCGATGCCCACGATGAGCCACACCCACCAGGGAATACTTTTCTTACATTGGCCTTTGTCGTTCACCTTGTAGCCTTTGGCGCACGAACCGCATACGTTGTCTGCGGCGCAGCCTTTGCAGTGTGCCACATCGCACGGAATAATCTCGCACCCCAGAGCGGCAGTCAGTCCGTACCCAAGAGAACACGCACCGCACTGCCTCGTTTGCCCGAACAAGCACGTGTCGCAGTTCGCAACGTCACACGTAGCAGGTGACGCGCTGTACGCGTCGTAGTACACAAGTGGATCGACTGCAGTCGTGCAGTACGGTGTGGTGTAGTTTATCGGACATTCGCACTCAGCGCGGTTCACGCCGGGCACGAGCTCCACGAAACCAGCAGTGACGCCAGTGGCGCCGATGCAGTTCACAGCCGCCGCAGTGCGCAGAGACGGCTGTGGCCAGTCACCCTGGCGCACCTCAATCACCTCGCCGTACGCACCCACCAGCTGCGTCGCAAAAAGGTGATTGCTTTCCAGCTCGTCGATCGTCTTCAGCAACTTTCCAGCTACGGTGATGTTGCCCATGTAGAAGTTCCACGTCGTGTTAACGACCGAATTATACGGACTCGGCACGTTTGCTGTGTATGAGTTGATACCAGACATTACAGACCCAACGTTGATGTGACGAAACGAATATTTCGCGGACATGCCCGACCTAATGCCCGCGCCAGGCACCAACGAGAACAGCGAGCCATCGTTCGATATGGCGGAGAACACCACACTGCCACCCCCTTGGGTGAACATGACATACGTGCTGTTGCTCCGCGCCTCGAAGAACGGCTGACCACCCGTCATGGTGATGTTGCTGAAGCGGGTCATGCCACGGTAGCCACTGACAAGCGTGCCAGCGGCACTATTGCTGTACACGAACGCACCACGCGCATCACGGAACTCGATCAGGTCAAATGCATTCAGGCCATTGAAAACAGACAGGCAGTAATCGTAAGTGCATTGTGAGGTGAAATCCAGCATGTGCGCTGCGCCCGTCACGACTGTCTCGGAAAGGGAGAATGTATTGCCGGTAGTCGTGACGGAAGCGAACGAGCCACCAATTTGCAAGACAGAACCACCGTTTCCGGTACCCCACGTCGCACGCACGCGCTGGATCATCATGGAGGAACCAATGGAGGACGGCATGGCACCATCCAGGCAAAAGTTCTGCAAATCGAACAGTGGCGTACTGTCCTCCATCGTCGCTGTCACGTTCACGATGCGCACATATGACCCATCAGGGAGGCAGTTGCGAAATGCCAGCGTGGCATCCTTCACAGTTGTGTCAAGGATGTGCAGAATCAGTGCATTTGAGCCACTGTCGTGCCACATAAGCGTGCCGTTCACAGTGAGGCCAGCGCCTTGTACGGTGCATCGCTGGAACAGTACGTTCACAGTCGCCGTCGCGTTCGCCGCAGCGGTGGCGTCTAACACAGTTCCGTCCAGCATCTGGGAGATCAACGCGATGTCTTTGGAGACGGCAATGGTCTCGGCCGCGTCCACGTACGGCAGTGGTAGTGTGAGCAGTAGGGCAAGCGCGAGCAACATCGCCATCAGTGTGTGCATGGGTGGGCGGTGACGCGTGGACATTGTTGTAAGGGGGGCTGTTGCTGTTGCGAATTGGAGAAGAGAAAGGAACTTGTCTTGTGTTAAAACAGCGAGAGAGGGAGCGAAAAATGAGAATTAAGATGATAGCTAGAAAATTGGTGTAAAATGTGGGAAGCGAATAGATGGATAGATGAGTATGACGTAGACAGAGTGAGGGATGTGAGCGCGGCAGCGGGAGATGCAGCCACGGCACGGCAGCACAAGTGAAAATAGACAAAGACGCAGAGCAACACGAAAACACACCAGCTCTCAGTCGCGGTCGGGTGTGTGTATCTGCTTGGGCGTACTCTCATTTTTGAGTCAGTGGATTCATTTGTGTTTGTACCTTTCCGAAAAAAAAAAACCAACACACAGCCCGGCCAGCAGACCAGCCTAGTACCTCAGTAGATCCACTCGCGTGAGGATGAAGAGTTGCCATTTGAAAAAAAGAACGTGATCGACAAAGAGAAGTAAAGACTCACAGGGTAAAACTAAGAGGAAGCAAGGCTGCAGAATCCGCATGACAGAGGGAAGACAAAGGAGCGGGAAAGAACGGTGTGCGCTAGAAGGACACGCAGCAGCAGCGGTCGCTGGTCTTCTCTGCCGGGGTCCCACTCAAGGACAGCGCTTTGAGTTGAGGACAGCGCTTCAGGCCTGTGATCGTCGTGACGCCACTGTTGTTGACGAAAATGTTCACCAAAGCCGGCGCGCCAGCCAGTGGAGAGAGGTCGCGCAGCAGGGGGCAGCGCTCAAAGTTCACCTCTTGCAAACGAGGGCACGTTCCTAATCCTGCGATCGTGGTCACAGAACTCTCGTCGGCATAGATGATCGTGAGAGAAGGTGCACCTGCCAGGCCAGAGAAATCGTGCAGTGACTGGCACTTTTCGAAGACAACCTTCTGGAGCGCACGGCATGTACTCAGGCCCGCAGTGGTCGTGACACCACTTTCCCTGGCGTAGATTTCTTCGAGCGATGGCGCGCCTGCCAACGGCGTAAGATTGGTCAGCGAGGCGCACCTATCGAAGTTCACTATCCTGATGTTGGGGCAGGTCCCAAGTCCTGCAATCGTCGTCACCCCGCTCTCTTCGGCCCAGACCTCTTCAAGGTTTGGTGCGCCAGCCAGGGGTGTGAGGTCGCAGAACGAGGTGCACCTATCGAAGCTCACCTTCTTGAGTTTGGGGCAGGTACCCAGCCCTGCAATCGTCGTCACGCCGCTCTCCTTGGCCCAGACCACTTGAAGGTTTGGTGCGCCAGCGAACGGGGACAGGTCAGTGAGTGATTGGCAGTTGATGCAGTTCACTTTCCTGAGATCGTGGCACATCGCGAGCGCAGTGACGGTGGCAACGTTAGTGTGCCTCATGTTGATCTCTTCAAGAAAGCGCAGGCCAGATAACGGGGACAAGTCGGAGATCGATCTGCACCCTCTAAAGTTGAGTTTCTGCAGATTGCGGCACGTGGCGAGCGGAGCGAGTGTGGTAACGCCTGTGAACATGCAGCCGAGCCCCTCGAGTGACAGAACCCCAGCAAGCACACTCAAGTCGTCCACTTTTGTCCCCGACACATCCAGCACTCGCAGATGGCGGCAGCCCTGGAGTCCTGAGAGGTCGCGCAGTGCACGGCACTTGCGGACAGACAGAATCTCCAGGTCGCGGAAGGGACTCAAATCGGAGACCTGTACACGGCAAAGTCTCAGCTCTCTGAGATTGGCTGCAAGAGAGCCAAGTGACTCGAGTGCGATGGGTTCACTTTCCTCGTCCTGGTACACGTTCAATGAGGTCACATTCCACCCAACAACGCTGACCACTGATCCGATGTAGTTGTTCGCGATCAGCTTCACGGGCAGCCGCTCGACACCGAATGGTGCCCGGTGCAACCACCACCTAGCGGCATCCAAGTAGCGCTGTGCCTTTGTGGTATCGCCGTTGAGCTGCTCGATCTCAATACCGGTGATGATGTTGAACTGACCAGTTGTTTTGCGGAGTGCAATCTCTTCGCCGACAACGTGGCCTCTGCCAATGGGTGCCTCGGTCTCGGTCAGCCAGCGCGTCCATGGCGTGCACGTGACCACGGCGTGACTCGGTTTCTCGTTGAACCGGAGGATGAAGCGGATGGACATGACTGAGGAAACGAACAAATACTCACAGAGCTCAAGGACCTAGAGTGGCAGCAACAAGAATAGCAGGAAAGTGACGGGAGGAGAGAGCGCGCCAGTGGAAGGATACGTCAAAGTGGACTGTGCATCATGCGTTCACGTTTCTCAGCACGGTGAGATGTGCAGTGGGAGAGTGGCAATCCCACTCAATGATGGCATCTGACAATATATGTGTGCGTGTCAGTTTGTTGATTTTTCGGGAAAAGAGTATATAGAAAGCCAATGATGATATATAGAGACAAAGATGCGTGGCTTCAATTGGCTCCGTTTTCATGCACGTGACACTTCTTGTTGATGTGCACGCAAATGAAAGATGGAAACGTGCCTTTAAACAAGAAGCACAGATCAGAAAACAGAGAAAGTCGAGAAAACAATGGGCGGTGACAAAAAAAAGGAAAATGAGCCTGAACACGGCGGATCACTCAAAAGGAAAAAACATGAATGAGGGAGAGAAACGGAAAGTCGCGCACCAGTGTTCCAATCAGTTGCTTTTTGATTTGGCAACTATTTGTTTTCGAAAGAACCGTGTGAGACACATGTTTTGCTTTTGCTTTTATGAAGGAATTCGAAATGCTGTTTGCGAGAGGAGACCCGTTTTGTAGTTGAATGAAGGACTGACATGCACGTTGGTGCAACCGCATGTCTGTGAACGGTTGCTCAGTGAACCGACGCGTCATTCGCAGTTGGACAGTTCGACAAGTCCTCACGTTCGTGCAAGTTGAGCATTGTATAGATGCGCTGCGACGAAACATGAGGCGTGAGTTTGGCCAGAACAGGGTGGAAAGAAAAAAGAAAAGAACAAGGGGTGCACAGATAGAAAGAGTGAAAAATAACACAACGGTCAAAGAGGGGGAAAACACAGGTTTGCTCAAAAAAGAGTGCTCGTTACTGGCCGTGTGTATGTGTGTGTGTTACGGAAAGGTTTCATTTAAAGAGGGAGGAAGAGGAGGAAAAGGAAAGAGAAAAGGAAAGAAAAAGACAGGCAACGAATGATGAAAGTGGTGTGCCTGATCAGAAGGTTAGTTTTTGATTGCATTCACCAGGCCGAGACCAGCGCAGCACACAGTGCCACGATGAGGCTCACCGACACGCTGCTGACGCGCCTGCCGAACTGAGAATCAACTGAGCCGACCGCACCGCGCTCGACGTGGCACACCTCGTACATGGGCGGGCAGGTGATGGTCCGTGGCACACCGCTCTCCGACTGCAGTGTCAGCGTGGTCCCGTCTGGGCACGCCGTCCACGCACGGTTCTTGAGCTGGACGTCGTACGAGTCGGCGTTGCATCGCACCGCGGCGCACACACCCTCCGTCGTGTACTGGTTGATGCTGGCGACGCTTGTCGCATCCAAGCACTTGGAGCTGGCCCCGTTGACAGAGTCGAAGGTGTTATCACGGGTCACTTTGCAGCGGAAGCCCGGCGACCACTGGCTGTAGGTGGGACAGTAGTCCAGCTCCGACGCCGCCGACCACTGGCCGTAGCCACTGGCCCAGCTGGCGTCCGACGGGGCGGCGTCGTTCGCGCACGGGCTGAGACCAGTCCGGTCAGGGTTGCAGTGGTAGTTCGATGCGTCCTTGTTGGCGCAAAACTTGGTGTTGGGCAGTGCAACGCCGTCCGTGAGGCACGGCTGATCGAGGAACGCGCAGCCTGCGCCGCGGCCCCACGGCGAGACTTCCGCCTTGTCGTATACGCCTTTGTACATGCCCGTGTCCTCCAGCGCTGCGAGAGTGATGGCGCTGATGTATCCAGTGGTGAAGCCAGTCATGATGTCGTCATGCATGATGCGCTGCTTCCAGTGCGACCCATCTTCTTGCATATCAATGTACGTCCGGTTCGCGCAGCCAAAGTGCTCCGCCATGGTTGCTTTGAGCATCGGCCCGGTAGTCAGTACCAATGAGTCGGCCTTGCCGCGGACTGACGTGGTCGTCAGTTTATTCAGTTTGCGGAACATGGTATCACTGAATCCTAGACCATGGATCATTTCGTGTACAGCTGCAGAAATGGCCCAGTCGTCCTCGTATTCAATCCAGTCGGCGCCGAAGTTGACGAGTGCCACAATCGGGCGGCCGTCGCCGGGGTCGTTGTCCGTGCAGCCGAGTCCCCACGCAGCTACGCCAGGATCGTTGGGTTTCGCACTGACGTAGAAGATCACATCGTACCCCGATACGCCGTTCGTGTGGTGCTCTTCAGGAATCGTGACCTGACCGCAGTGCAGTGTCGAGCTGTAGCGTGGCACTTTGATCGCCGTGTTGTAACGTCTGACAAGGAGCCGCTCACTGAGAAGTTCAACGGCGCGGGGCATGACGGTGTTCATGAGAGTGCTGCGCCGCTCATCCGTGAGGATTGTCGACTTCGAGCAAGGCACTGTCACGGAGCCGTAGTATGTCACATTTGCTGTCGCATTCGCGCAGTAACGGCTGTCGTCGTAGAGATTGTCGAAGAAGACACCGATGCGGATAGGTTCGAACGTGTCGGCCGTCGACTCGGATCGAGAAACGGTGTTTGTTGCACTCTTTTCGTCAGTGTCCTGGTTCGCTTCTTGTGCGAGTGGTGTAACGGCTGACGCGACTGTGTTGCGCAGAATACTGTGTGTGCCACACCCCAAGGCAGTGTTTTCCTGCGCAGAGAGGACTGTGCCACACCAGCACGCAGATGCAAGAAAGAGGACGAAGCAAACGAGAAGAGAATGGCGCATTTGTTCTCACTGATTGACAGTGTGTGTGTGTGTGTGTGCAAAAAAAAAACTGTGGAGGAGAGAGTAACCTTTATTTTCGGTCTGGAAGACGAGAAGGAGGAGGAGGAGGTGCAACCATAAAAAAAGTGAGGGAAGACATGATAGTCGGCGCTGCAGTTTGAACGGGTGCACCTGCTGGGAGCGGACCACGTAAACACACTGAAACAGGCGAGTCAGGCCCGGCTCGTTTTTTCGTCCGGTTTTCCTATTTGCCCTCGATTTTTTGGAGGAAACACGTATCGTACACATATGTACGGGTACCACGTCAACGATCGAAAAGGAAGGAAGAAACACAGACGTGAACAATAAGCTTGCGGCAGCGAGTACATGCAACAAGGCACACACAAAAACAACTCAAAAAAAACAGACACATAGTGTGTGCTTTGGCATCTGCGAGTGGGCTCGAACAGTGAGCTGTCCGTGGGAGACGTCACACTCTCGTGCGTGGGTACATCTCTTGCGTCCAGCAATGCATAGCGGTGCCTGTTTCGCGTCCGCTCCAGTGTCGTGGGTCGCGCTGGAGCTCATCAGACGTGCACGTCAAAGTGAGGCTTGCCTTGTGCACACACCAGAGTCAGATCCAATGCGGGCTCCACCTCGTATTGTCTGAATCAGTACGCCTCCGCCGCGCTCTTTATTGCGTTATCCAGTGACAGTGTCTCCTTGACCTTGTTGGGCACACTGTCCATTGGATGGCGATGCAGTAGAAGCAACGAAGAGCGAGCAACAACGGTTTCTTCTCGAAAGATACGCAAAAAAAATATCAAGGAAAAGTGACGATGCGCATTATTGGGTCGAGAGAGAGTTGGAGAGACGTCATGAAAGAAAAGTAGGCACTCATAATCGGCGCCACGTGACGCTCACACACCCACAAGGCAGACAGCAGTCATCCGTGCAACGGAAGAAGAAGCAGCCAACTCGATTGTTCACGATTCACAGAGGGACAGGCAGTGGATAGTGTCAGGCACCACGTACAACTTCCACGATGAGCAGCAATTGGGTGCACCAAAACCTGAGCAGAGGCTTTTGTAGAGTTGTCAGTGATGCGCTACTCGCATCGCGCCTGGTCACATCACAGCCACACACGAGTGTCATGGCCCTTGCAGCTGTGAGGTGAGACAGATTGGTTCAAAAGGCTACGCGTCTGATAGCAGGAGAGAGAAAAGCAAAGACAAAGAAAGCGAAGAATGAGAGAGAAGAATAGTGAGTGGCATAAATACCCTCAGGACTGCAGACCGGAAACATCCATAGACAGGAAAGTGACGCCAGCTACAGAAGGTAGTAATCGCGATCTGGGGAGAATGCGGGGAGCAGAGACGACAGATGACGTGGGTTCTCACATGAGTGACGCCTGTGGGTTCAGACGGTCATCCTCCCATCTCCACCCCTTGAAGATCTCATGTGCTGTATGCGTTCAAAATATTTGTGGACGGTCATTCAACGGACTGCTGAAAAGTATTCCTGTCATGTGTTCGCAAAATGAAAGTATGTTTTTCGTGTTTGCGTTTCACCCGCCCCGTTCCCCTCTCCATCATTTACCGTACGGGGAGCATTCGCACTGCCTTTGATACAGACTACGGCAGGTGGGGTTCCGCTGGAATTGTTTGAAAAAAGGGTTGTGTCAAGTGAAAACAGTGGAAAGAACAGAAACATCTCCGCTTTGGATCTATCCTGCCAGGTGTGGCGGCTGTATAGGTCGCTGTGAGGCAAGAAGGTGGAGAAGTAAGCAGAAACAAGCCCGTGAAATGACAATCAACATATCACTGGGTGTGCCGTGTGGTATGTCTGAACACATGAAGGAAAAGGTGTTTTTCACAACGGCATTGTTAAGCTTGGAGAAAAATAGAGAAAACATCATTGGTGTTGTGAAAGTAATGCATAATTCTGAGAACCAAGTGGTGTGGTGTTTCTGTCCTTATCAGGCGTCAAGAAGGATTTGCAAGGTTGTCACTTACTGGCACGTCACCATGAAAGTACAGTGAAGCGTCGGCTCGTGTGAGAAAAACAGAGAAAAGAAAAGAAAGGAAAGAAAGAAAGCAAGACGATGATGCGCAATCTCACAGGAAATATGTGTTCCCATGGCAACACGCAATGACGCGGAGCGGCGGATGTCTGTGTTGGACTGCCGTGACCGTGAACATGTATTTTATGTGTGGTCTGCGAAACGACCACCGGCGAAAAAAAAGAGTAAGAACAATTGGGGAAACACAAACAGGGAACAGAAAGCAATCATGCACAGGCAGTCACTTGTTGACTGGAAGCTGCAGCCCAGCGCGGGGCGTACAGAGCTGGCAGTCAAGGATGACATTGTGCACATCGTAAAGCAAAGCAAGAGAAGAAGAAAAGGAAAAAGAAAAAGAAGAGGCAGGGACAGTATTTTTCTTTTGTTCGTTTGTCCGTCCCCGCAGACTGCCGGTTGATCAGTGCTACACATTGTTTACGAGGCGTCACGCGAGTCCGCTTCCCCCTTTCAGTGCGGTACTTCACTTTTCACATTGACTGCAGCGCATCTTCTCTCTCAATTTAACGGGGCTACTGATAATCATAGTCCAGGGGGTTGGCGAAGGTAGCCCGCGAGTCCTGCGTGGAACGTGGCGCATTGCAATCTACCGAGCTCCATTGGTACGCTCCGCTGGGAGCAGAACGATTAGGCGGTGCCACTCCGGCGCTCATGAAAGATGCGTACCGTTGCATCTCCGTGGCGTCCGACTGGTCCCGCCGCATCGCGTTGTTTGAACTGGCACGCGCCGAAGACGAGGACTCCTTTGTTTTACGGCGGCGGACGCAGCACACCACGAGGACGATAATTCCAGCCACCACCGCAGCGGCTGCGATGCCCACGATGAGCCAAACCCACCAGGGAATGTCCTTCTTGCACTGGCCCTTGCCGTTCACCTTGTAGCCTTTGGCGCACGAACCGCATACGTTGTCTGCGGCGCAGCCTTTGCAGTTTGCCACTTTGCACGGAATAATCTCGCACCCCAGCTCACTCGTCAGCATGTACCCGAGCGCACACGCACCGCACTGGCTCGCCTGCCCGAACAGGCACGAGTCACAGTTCGCCACGTCACACGTGGCAGGCGACGGGCTGTACGCGTCGTAGTACACAAGCGGGTCGACGGCACTCGTGCAGTACGGTGCGTTGTATGGATTTTTGCAGGTGCACTCAGCGCGTTTCACGCCTCGCACGAGCGGCATAAAAGCAACCTTGCCACCACTGCGAAGCACGCAGTTCGCTTGAGACGCGGCGTTCAGCCCTGGTGTCGGCCAGTTGCCTCCACGTTCCTGCATCACCTCGCCGTACGCGCCTACCAGCTCTGTCGCGAAAAGTCGGTGCTTCTTTTCCAGGTCGTCAATCGTGTTTACCAATGTTCCAGCGACAGTGATGTTACCCATAACAAAATACCACGTCTTTAAACTATCGTGCACAAGACTCATCGGCACATTTGCTGCATATGAGGTGGCAGCAACCAACACAGACCCGATGTTGATGTGACGGAACGTGTACCTCGCGCTGCTGTAAGGCCCTGCAGAAATGTCCGCGCCAGGCACTAACGAGAACAGTGGGCCATCATTCGAGATAGCAGAGAACACCACATTGCCACCCATATTGTTGGACACAGCGACTTGAGTGCTGCCCCGTGCCTCGAAGAAAGGCCGGTCACCCGTCATGGTGATGTTGCTGAAGCGGACCATGCCACTGAAAGCACTCAGCAGCGTGTGGCCTCCCACATTGCTGTACAGGAACGCACCACGCGCGGCGTTGAGCGTGATCATGTCGAACGCAACCAGACCATCGTTGGCATAAAGACAGTAGGCTCCTGTGCACTCTGTGAGCTCCAGCACATGCGCAGCACCCGCCACAACGGCGTCGGAGAAGTAGAATCGTTGACCGCTCAGAATCTCGAAGTTCTCCGCGCCACCCAGCTGCACCACGGAGCCGCCAGGCGCGGAGGTCCACGTCGCACGAACGCGCTGCATCGTCATGGAGGATCCAGTGCCCGCCTTCAGGTAGAAGCCTTGCAGGTCGAACAGCGGCGTGCTGCCTTTCATCGTCGCTGTCATGTTGACGACGCGCAAGAGGGAGTTGCTCGGCGCATAGCCATGGAATGTCAAGGTCGCGTCCGTCACGGAGGTGTCAAGCACGTTGACCTTGATCGGAGTCCAGCCTGCCGCATCAGCCGTGGACGCACAGCTGACTGAGAGGCCGCCACCTGCCACGGTGCACCGCTGTATCAGCACGGTTAAGACACTTGCCGCTCCGGGATCTGTGACGTCCAGTGTCACGTCGTCCAGCGTCTGGGACAGCATTGTGATATCGGGCACCGGGGCAGCCGTCGTGTCTGCAGTCGAACAGGGCAGCACAAGTACGAGCAACAGTGCAAGCACTAGCGCCATGGCCAGTGCACGCGTGGGTGTGTGCTGATGAGCGGGCATCGTTGTGGGTGGTGGGACGAAAGTAGCGCTAGCAGTTGGAGGGTGCAACGCTGTTGCTGTTGAACGTTAAAAGGACGAAAGAATGAAGGAAAGAACGAAAAGAGGGAGAGTGAAAGTTCTGAAAAAGAGAGGAACCAGGAGACGTGGGGAAGAAAGTGGGTGGAGCTGTCAGTGAGGAGATAAACGCTAGGAACAGTGAGAGGAACCTGTGTGAGAACGTGAAAAGGGACGCTATCAACGCACACATAACCCAGCAAGTTTCACGGCGTTGCCAAATCAGGCAGCGGAACCTCTGTACACTGCGAAAGGGCGAGGAAGACACTGAAGAACATCGGTTGTCTACTGTGGGTGACGCCTGTGGGGTTCAGACGCTCACCCTCTCATCCACTCCAAAAATAAAGTGCGCCTGAATATCATCGCATAAAAGCACGTTCTCTGTTCTACACAGTGTTGCGTTTTTCCGCTTCATTTGTTCCTCCCGCGGAGGTGACGATTTTCGTTGTGCGTGTGATGCAGTGCGGCAGATGGGGGTCTACTTCGCAATAATCGTGAGCGCGTGAATGGACAGTGAAGAGACGTTTGTCATCATGAAAAGGAAGGCTGGGGAAAAAAAGTCTCCCATCAAAGTGAACTGTATTTTGCGTGGTCGCTCTGTTGCTGATACCACAAAAAGCACTGCCACACATCACCACTTGATCTGTGCACCCGTGTGTGTGACAAAAGACAATAATAATAAAAGAAATGAAGAAGGACGAGAAGAAAAGGGATGATGCGGGCTCACCGGACCCGTTTTTTCGTTGCCGTGTTCAGGCACACAATGACGCGAAGCGGCTGGTGTCAGTCTCAGGCTGCCGTCGCCGTGAGGATAGTTTCGATGTATGGTTCGCGAAATGGTCACCAACTAAAACAAAAGTAAACAGAAAGATAAGAAGCTAAAAAAAACAGAGAGCAAAGAAAAAACAGAGAAACAGAAAGCAAGGATGCACAGGTCGTCACTCGTTGACTAGAAGCTACAGGGTAGCGGAGGAACGTGCAGAATTGGCCGTCTAACATGGCACTCTGCACATAGTAAAGTGAATGGAGAAGGAGCAAGTTGCCTGATGTCGCGTACTGTGTGTAGACTGTCGGTTAACCAGTTCTACACCCAGTTTATGTGGCATCCTGCGAGCTCGCCTTGCCATCGCGGTGGCGCGTCGAGGACAGTGCTACTGCGTGTTCGACGCGACTGTCCACGTCGGAAGTCTCGTCACGTGATGGTGATCGCACCTCTTCCTTGTAACCTTCAAATGGGTAGCGATAGGTATCATCCAGGGGGTTGGCGACGATAGTCTCTGCTTCCTGCGCGGCACGCACCGCATGGCAGTCAGCCGAACGGCCGTGGTGAGACATGCTATGAGTGGACTGGGCTGGTGGGTCATCGATGATAGCTGGTGACACCCAAGCTGTGCGCACCTTCTTGCGGTCATCAGAGCGGGCACTTTGTTCTGCAGTAGGGAGTGATGGATCTGGGCGGGGGGCGTCCATGGCTATTGGCACACCCCATGCAGTACGCAGCATGCCGCCAGCACCCGTGCTCGCATCGCATTCGCTAGCCTCGGCTTCCCGACGACGACGGTGGCAAACGCAGCACACCGCGAGGACGATCACGCCAGCCACCACCGCTGCGGCCGCGATGCCCACGATGAGCCATACCCACCAGCCAACGCCGTTCTTTTTGCAAACACCCTTGTCGTTCAGCTTGTAGCCGCTGGCACACGAGTCGCACACACTCTCAACTGTGCACCCGTTGCAGGCGGGGATGTGGCAAGGAATGCACGTGCTCTGAGTGCTGGAGAAGGTGTAGCCAGCGGCGCACTGTGTACAGACCGTCGCACTGCCCTTCTGGCATGACGTGCAGCCGGGAACGATGCACTCGATGATGTCGCACTCTAACGCCGCAGTCAGTCCGTACCCGAACGCACACGCACCGCACTGCCTCGCCTGCCCGAACAGGCACGTGTCGCACTTCGCCACACGACAGACGGCAGGCGACGGGATGTACGCGTCGTAGTACACAAGCGGGTCGACAGCACTCGTGCAGTACGGTGTATAGTAACTGGAGGGACAGTTGCACTCAGCGCGGTTCACGCCAGGCACGAGCTCCACAAATTCAGCGGTGCCACCAGGAGCACCCACGCAGTTCACAGTCGCTGCAGTGCCTAGGGACGGCTGTGGCCAGTTACCACTCTGGCGTACCTGAATCACCTCGCCGTACGCACCCACCAGCTGCGTCGCGTAAAGTTGGTTGCTCTCCAGCTCGTCGATCGTGTTCATCAACTTTCCAGCCACAGTGATGTTGCCCATGTAAACGTACCGTGTCTTGTCACTGTCAGTGCTGTTTCTCGTCGGCACGGTCGCTGTGTAGGAGGTGGGATCAGACATCACCGACGCAACGTTGATGTGGCGGAATGTGTACTTCGCGTCGGAGGATTGTGCAGAAATGTCCGCCCCAGGCACCAACGAGAACAGCGGCCCATCATTCGAGATAGCGGAGAACACAATATTCCCATTCCAACCGTTGTACATGGCAGGCCGCGTGCCGTCCCGCGCCTCGAAGAAAGGCTGACCACCCGTCATGGTGATGTTGCTGAAGCGGATCATGCCATACGAGTCACTCACAAGCGTTTTTTCATCAGTATTGCTGTACAGGAACGCACCACGCGCATCACGGTACTCGATCAGGTCAAAGGCGTTGAGGCCACGGGAGACAGAATAACACCCGGCGCTACTGGTACATTCTGGAGTGATTTCCAGCATGTGCGCCGCGCCTGTGATAACGGCCTCGGAGAACGAGAACGTTTGGCTCACCTGAGTCGAGAAGCCGCCGGACCCACCCACTTGCACAACAGAACCGCCACCTCCAGAGCCCCACGTCGCGCGCACGCGCTGAATCGTCATGGAGGAACCAGTGCCGGCACGCAGGTAAAAATTCCGTAAGTCGAACAGCGGCGTGCTGCCGGCCATTGATGCTGTCACGTTCACGATGCGCGCATCTGAGAGAGAAGTTATGCTGTCGCGGAAGGCCAGCGTCGCGTCCATCACGTTGATGTCGAGGATGCGGACGATAATCGGAGTCGTAGTTGCAGTCCAAGTCGAGTTCGCGTACCTCACAGTGAGACCAGCGCCTTGCACGGTGCATCGCTGGAGCAGAACATTCACAGTCGTTGTCGACGATAACGCAGCGCTACCGTCCAACACCGTGCCGTCCAGCGTCTGGGAGACCAACGTGACGTCCTTTGAGAGGCCGATGGTCTCCGCCGCTTCCACGCTCGGCAGCACCAGCATGAGCAGCAAGCCGAGCGTAGCTAGTGGCACAACGAGTGTGCGGTGACATGTGGGCATTGTTGTGGGGGAAATGGGACTCTGCTGCTGCTGGGAGTTTGAGAAGAGAAGAGAGTTTGTTTCAACTACAGCTGTGAGAGGGCGAAGAGGGGGATTCCGATGTTAGCTAGAAAGGTGGCGCAAAACGTGAGAAGTACATACGTCGATGGACAGGTATGAAGTACACAGAGAGATGTGAGGTGGTCATGGCACGACGGCACAAGTAATATATATATATATAACGAGACGCAGAGCAATCTGGAATCTGGAACTGCCAGCGCATGCAGTATGGGGCGTCCCCCGAATTTACAGAAGGGGATATACGGCGGACAGCTTCGACACGCCTTTGGAAGTGGTAACTGTATCATCTAAAGGAGCTTTATGACCGCTTGTGATGTCGTTTGTTGTCACGTGCACGCAAGTGGTGGAAGTGTGAAAGGGAAAAGACGAGGAGTGTCAAAAGGAAATGAGCACACGCACAGTTCATGCAACTGGAAGGGGGAGGGGAAATAGGGAAAGGCAATGAGCGCCGGAGCCACAGAGGTGGAAAACGAAAAATGGGAGTAGTGCGAGAAAAGAGCGTGCAATGAGACACGCGAATAGATGGTGGAAATAAAGAGGCACTGAGGAAACTCACGTGGTAAAAATGAGAGAATGGAAGCCTGAACATTCATCATGGTACAGGTGTGAGAGAAAGTGTCGTGAAAGAGTGGTGCGCGCTAAAAGGACACACAGCAACCGCTGTCGCTGGTCTTCTCTGCCGGGGTCCCACGCAAGGAAAGCGTTTTGAGGTTGGGGCAGTCATTCACGTGCTTGATGTTGCACACGCCGCTGTTGTCAGCGTGGACCTCCGCGAGGGAAGGCGCTCCCGCCAAGGGAGAGAGATCCTGCAGTGAAGTGCATTCCCTGAAGTTCACACAACGGAGCTGTGGGCACGTGGCGAGGCCGGTGAGCGTCGTGACGCCACTTTCTGGGGCGCAGATTTCTTGGAGGGCTGGTGCACCAGCCAATGGGGAGAGGTCGCGGAGCGAAGCGCACTTTTTAAAGTCCACCTCTCTCAGTTTGCGGCACGTGCCCAGTCCTGTGATGGTCGTGACACCACTCATTTGAGCCCAGATCACCTCTAGTGACGGTGCGCCAGCCAGTGGAGAAAGGCTGCGAATCGAGTCGCAGTTATTCACGTTCACCTTCTTGAGGTTGGGGCAGGTGCCCAGCCCTGCAATACGGGTCGCGCCACTCTTCCAAGCGCTGACATCTTCGAGGGATCGTGCGCCAGCCAGCGGGGTGAAGTCTTCGAGTGATGCACAGAAGTCAAATGACACCCTCCTGAGGTTGGGACAGGTGCCAAGCCCTTCAATCGTGTTCACGCCGCTCGCGTCAGCTTGGACGTCTTCAAGCGATGGTGCGCCAGCCAACGGGAGGAAGTCGAAAAGTGAAGCACACTGATCGAAGACCACCCTCTTGAGGCTGGCACACGCCGCGAGGCCGGCGACGCTGGTCACTGCAGTGCGAGTAGCATCAATCTCCTCGAGGGACTGTAAGCAAGAAAGCGGCCCGAGGCTTTTGACGTTTGTATTCGACACATTCAAGGTTCTCAGCTGCGCACAGCTTGCCAAGGTTGCGATGTCGCACACAGCTGTCCTATCGAGGTCGACTGTGTGCAGATACTGCAATCCACGCAAGGGGCTCAAATCCTTCAAAGCACTGCAGCCAACGAAACTGACCACCCGCAGCTCCGTGCACAACGCGAGAGCAGAGATGTCCACCAAGTTGGTACAGCTCTCTACAAATACCTGAGCGGCATCCCAATGTGACGACATGTCAATCAGACTCGTGCGGCCGGGCTCACTTTTGAATGTGTATCTCTTCACGTTGACGATGACTGACGGTGGCGCAAGGTGAGGAGTGGTACTCACAGGGGCAGTACTCGCTGGGGCGGGATTCACTGCGGCATTGGGTGTGGGGTTTCCGCAGCCGTGGAGATAGCTTTCCTCGCGTGTTCCGGTCCAGTTACAGACTGAGCACTTCACCTTCACGTCGTCGGCCATGGCGATCAGCTTCCGGTTCGGCTGCTTCAGCGAACGAATAGGCTGGCGGCATTCGGGGCACGTGGTGATACCAGTGATGCACTCCCGGCAGAAGATGTGGCCGCAGTTCACCAGCTCCGCCGGGTGCTTCCACGTGTCGAGGCAAATGGCGCACAGTAAGTTATCATCCACTTCCACTGCAGCGCACGTGTCGTTCATCGTCGAGAAGGGGTGGTCTGAGGGGGGAAAATAGGAAAGAGAAAGGGAGATGAATAGCTTACTGTTCGTGACTAGAGAGAGGTTGGCAAGACTGGTATGAAAAGGGAAGAGACGTTTGAAGGTGAGGATGTGGGAAACAAAGATGTGATTTGTCGTGCTGACACGAGGTGAAACAACCTCTGCAAGTTGGAACCGAAGTCGCGCACTGTGGAGTATCTGGCTGTTTGATAGCATTGTGGGGGAAAACAAAAAGAACAATGGTGAGTGAAATCAAGCAAGTGTACAAGAAACGTGACTGAACACGATGGTGGACGCAGCGCATCGGTCCAGGGAGAACAGGAACTTCAAAAACTGAGCAGAGGTTTTTGAGGAGTCGATAGTGACGACCACGGAGCGTGACCGTGCCACTCACACCGTGCCTCGTTACATCGCGGCCATCCATGTGCACCAACTGATCCTTGCAGCTGAGAGCGTCTGCACTAGGAACCGCGATCCAGCGACAACCAGCACGCAGTCACGTAGCCTCGTGTGTAACTGCGAGGTCTGATGTGGACTGTCTGGCCTCCATACCCGTGATCGTGGACGTTGTACAGAGAGAGAGAGATTGCTGCAAAAGGCTACATGTCTGATGGAAGAAAAAGAAAGAAAAGCCAAGACAGAAAGCAAGGAATCAGAGGCACGCCTCCGGTGAGTAACGAATTGTGGCGACCGTCTCACCACGGCGGATCTTGCGGACATCGGTGTCGTCAGGGTGCTCCGGTGGGAGGCGAATGAAGTCGTCGAAGAAGGGCTTCATGTCTTGGCCTGTGTACAAGCCGCCCTGGTCAGAGTAGAAGACGACGTCCCGGACAGTCAGTTTTTTCTCTTCGGCGGCCTGTTTGGCCCAAGATAAGTTTGTCGAGGTGGTGATACGTCTTTTTACCAAGCCCGAGCACGGTCACGTCAAAGCCGCTGAGAATCGACGACGCCAAGTGCGCGCAGAGGTTTTCATTGATGGTGGTGGCAGTCGTGAACTGCGTGGTGCGGATCGCTTGCTGTCGTGGTCAGTGCGCCGCCGGCTCCACGACGGGAGCGACATCGTACAGTTTGGGGTGCGGCGGGCGGATATTCTTGCACTGCTGCGTCCCGACGTCGTAAGCGGTACAGCGAGCCTTGGGCGCGACCACCACCAAGAGCACAACCAGAATGACTGGTGCCGACGGACTGGGCCCCGGGTTCGCGCGGGGCTTGCGCGTGTCGTTGTTGGGTCGGCGGCGGCGAGCCGCCGTGGTGGGGGGCCGTCGTGGTTGGCCGGCCCAGGACGAGCAACCCCCGTCCCCCCTCCCCCCCGCCCCTCTCCAGCCCCTCTCAAGCCGCCGCCAAACAACACAGCGCACCCACCCCCGCTATCAGCAACAACACCCCCACCCCCCGCCCACCCCACACCCCCAAACGCACACCCCAACTCGCAAAAAGAAGAAGCAATTGCATTCAGCTGATCAAATAGTCTTTCAAAATGTCGAGTAGTAGCGACACGAAGCGCGTGCTCGTGAAGCCAGGCGACGATGGGGTCGAGGTTGTTGTGCAGTCGCCACCAACCGACTCAAACTACCTCGGGTACAACCGCTTGTGTACACAGCTTGACGATCGTTACCTCATGCAGCCCATTAATGAAGCCGAGTACGACAGCGAAACGCAAGCTTGTGTCGATAAGCGAGACAACGGTCCAGAATCATTTTATGATCACTATGTACAACGACCAACAAAAAAGAATGGCCTTGCCGTCGGTTGCGAAGCACCCATGTCGAGTGTTCGTGTTGACGAAGATCGTCTGAGTGCCCCGACAGACAAAGATCTCCCCATAGTGCCTGTTGATCGGAGCATTCTGCGTGATCCTGTTGCTCGCAGGCTCGCGACGGGCAGAATGCCACCGGACTCTCAGTGAGGCGACCGCGGTCACAATAATTCCATCGTTCGCGGATCTGGGTGATTCCTTGCGCGGACGACCCAACCGCTGCCAACAAACACAACGACTCCTTTTTCCCCCCCCTCTCTGTTGCGCCGCTTCGCTTGTTTTATGCGCAAACAATTACGGGACAAACAGGAAACAGTTCTTTTTCATTTTTTCTCTCGCCTGTTTGATAGCTTCACTCGTTGCCATCCCCTCATCGTTCTACATTTGGTCATGCATCCTCACTCTTTTGCTTTCCTGAATGACGCCGTTCTCTTTCAGTGGCACTCGCTCCTTTTTTTCCCTGTGGAAGCACTGTTGTGGATGATGTTCTCATTCATGATTGCGTCGCGGCTATCATTTGTGCAAATGTGCTCAACTGTTTTTCACATGCATCGATGATCTTGTTCTGTCTTGCGATGCTAAGTACTCCAGTGAACAACGGAACCAGATCGTGACACGCGTCCTTGTTTGTTATTGTCATTCCGAGAAGGACCTAGGTAAAAAAAAAAAATACATTTCACCACGAGACATCACGCGCAGTTTCCATGCCAGCGAGAAAATATATACATATTCGCGCAGTGGTCCGTATAACTATGAAGCGTGCACGTGCATTCCTCTACATCTCGTCCATTTTCCGCTCCTCGTACTGTGTGTTTCTGCACATCTCGCCATCTGTGGCCTTCCTTCCCTCCAACTTTTCTGTTTGGTGGACGCAAATGTAGTATTTTCCACTGTCACGACTTGCTGCGCTGTTTGCAACCGCAACAAATATATCTCCATTCCAGTGGCAAAGGATGTTTTCCCACAATGTGATGCGCAAGGAGCACAAAAAAATACAATATGGTAGCTCACCGTCACCAATCTCAGGATTTGCGAAAACAACAACAACAACAACAACAACAACAATAAGGAAACTGCTTAGGCTTGCGAATAATACGCACGCGCAGTCGTGCGGACACATCTGCCAGCGACTCGCTTTCTCGTAATTTTTTGGTCACTGACTAGCCGGTGCTCCAAATACACCTAAACAAATAAAATATTGCTGTATTAATAGGATCTGACAAATATTGTGATCATCTCACACCTTATTCCCTCTCCCCTCTCGCTCCGACACTCGTTTTCCTTCTCTGCATTATTATTGTTGTTATTATTATTATTGCTCTGTTTGTTCCACTCCGCGAAGAGAAGCTCATCAAGAAATCTAGAAAGATAGTTTTTTTCTCTCGCTCAATCATCCACAACTCACCCCAACAAAGTTACCCAACGACAAGCACTCACAAAAAAAAACCCGCACAAAAATGGCTGATGAACAGGCTTCTATTGTGTGCGATAACGGCTCCGGCATGGTGAAGGCCGGCTTCGCAGGCGATGATGCGCCGCGCCACGTTTTCCCGTCCATCATTGGTCGCCCCAAGAACAAGGAGATCATGAACATGAACGCCAACAAGGGCGTCTACGTCGGTGATGAGGCCCAGGCGAAGCGCGGTGTGTTGGCTCTCAAGTACCCGATTGCTCACGGTGTCGTCACCAACTGGGACGATATGGAGAAGATCTGGCACCACACCTTCTACAACGAGCTTCGTGTGAATCCCGAGGAGCACAACGTGCTGCTGACGGAAGCGCCGCTCAACCCCAGGGCCAACCGCGAGAAGATGGTGTCCATCATGTTCGAGACCTTCAACGTGCCGGCGACGTACATCGGTATCCAGGCCGTGCTTTCCCTCTACTCATCCGGTCGCACCACCGGTATCGTGCTGGATGCGGGTGATGGTGTGAGCCACACTGTCCCTATCTACGAGGGCTACTCTCTTCCCCACGCCGTTCGCCGTGTCGACATGGCTGGCCGCGACCTCACCGACTACCTGACGAAGTTGCTGACCGAGATCGGCATGTCGTTCACCACGGCCGCCGAGAAGGAAATCGTGCGCACGATCAAGGAGCAGATGTGCTACGTCGCCCTCGACTTTGAGGAGGAGATGACGAACAGCGCCAAGTCGGCCAACGAGGAGCCTTTCGAGCTGCCCGATGGTAACGTGATGCAGGTTGGCAGCCAGCGCTTCCGCTGCCCCGAGGCATTGTTCAAGCCGTCTCTGATCGGCCTCGACGAGGCACTCGGCTTCCCTGAGATGGTGTGCGAGTCCATCAACAAGTGCGACATCGATGTGCGCCGTGAGCTGTACGGCAACATCGTGCTCTCGGGTGGTACGACGATGTTCAAGAACCTGCCAGAGCGTCTCGGCAAGGAGATCGGCAACTTGGCACCGTCGTCCATCAAGCCCAAGGTGGTGGCTCCCCCGGAGCGCAAGTACAGCGTGTGGATTGGTGGCTCCATTCTGTCGTCCCTCTCCACGTTCCAGTCCATGTGGATCAAGAAGAGCGAGTACGATGAGTCTGGCGCGAGTATCGTGCACAACAAGTGCTTCTAAGCGGAAAAAAAATAAAGAAACACTGCGGGTTGAAAACGGAGGACAAAGAAGAAAAAAAGAAAATTCAATAGTGGGACTGTGCAGCCCGCGAATGACCTTTCCTGGATATACTTGTGCTTAGCCTGTTTTGAAAAAAAAAAAGAGAGATAACGAAAAGTGAGAGGTCGGGTGGTCAGGAAGAGATCAACCGCGAGAAAAACTGCGGTACCCAGCATGACAGACATGTGCTCAATCCAGCGTCGTGCGCCGTATCGTTGACATCCCGTTTTGTGGATCGGTCTCTGTTGGTTCTCGTTCTCTTCCTCGACTCTCTTTCCACCTCTTTTCGTTTCCCGTTTTTTTTTCTCTGGCAGCCAAGAAAACCCCGTTTTTTTTTTAGTTTCCCCTCCTTTTCCCCTGACTTGGCATATATTTCTTTTTCCCACCCCCTTTTGCAGACTTGGCTCCGTGATAGCGTGACCACAACACCAAGAACAACTATTTTTCTTTTCCCCTTCTCTTTTTTTTCCTGCATGTTCCTCCGCCGTCAACTAGCACCTGTGTACACAGAGACACAGAAAATGCACATCTCCAAGACACCTCAAATGATATGCCGTCACTGAAAAAAGACAAAAAGAGACTCATTGCTACCCGTGGTTATCTCCACAAACGCCACGGCTGCAGTCGTTGACGCACATTTGCAGACCATAGAAAGTGCTGTGCTGACGTGTCCATTGTCTTTCTTTTTCTTTTCTCTTTCTCCCTGAACTGTGTGAGTTGTGCATCCCACCATTTGGGAACGCGAACAAACGAACCAAGGAAAGAGATCAAAATAAACGTACGCGCCACTCTTCTTTTCCTCTTGCCGCCAATGTATGAACGTGGCATTGAATGAGTGTGCTTGTGCATGCCAGGGACAGATCAAAACAGATCACCTTTGTGCCGGCGATTCAGCACTGCGTCCCACCACCAGAACGTAGCTGCGCATCCAACAGCAGTTCTTTTACTGCCACGACAAGTCTGCTTTTTTTTTTTCTTTGGCAGCTTGACACTGGTGCATCGTTTACTGTTGTCCCTTCTGTCTGTATGATTCTCCACCTGTTTTAAAAAGTACCATTATGCATTCCCCCTTCCATATTTCATACAACACACCCACCTGCCTGCCTCTCTCTTGTGCTCTCTCTCTGTTACACTCTTACACTTTTCTCAGCAAACAAAACAGCAAGAACAACAACAATTCCATTCCCTATTGAAGTGCGCCGTTGTTTTTAAAATTATTACATCTCCTTCTTAAAAAAAAAAGCAATAACGATTTGAACGACGGATATTGTTTTTCTCCACCATATTTTTCACAAAAACTGGCCGTGACTAGCAACAAGCCACACAGTCATCATTTATTGTCACTGTTGCCACCTGCTTCCAGCAAAATACGAGACTATGTCGGACACCCGCCCCGGATCAACGATCGTCACCGTGCTTGACGAAAAAGCAATCGAGTCCGCCTCACGTTTGTCGCAAAGGGATGATCGTGGTGGGGCGTGCACGCCTCCCCTGATGGCGAGTGCAGTTGCCACGGACAGCGCCACGATGTCCAATTTTCTGTTGCTCGGAAAGCTGAAGAACGCCGTTTACGAAGTGCTGACGTGTCTCGGGAACCCGTCGAACACATACGACGTGGATGATTTTATTTCCATCGCAGAGGAATGTGTGAAGGAGCTGAAGACCATCAAGGTGGAGCGTCGTATCGAATCACGCCGCGCCAACCTCTCTCTGCGTCACGGTAATGCATCTGCGTTGTCGCCCGGACGGTCGGCTGCCTCGCCGTCTAACCGCGAGACTACCGCACCCACTGCTGACAACGCCGACGAGACCGCCACAACACCGTCGGCACCCCGCAGCTACAAAGCAGCGCTCTTGAAGCAAAAAAAGTCATCGCCTCCCCGACCAAAGACAGAAGTCTTAACTCGCGAGGATGTCGAAGCGACGCGGCTTGCCTCTGCGCTACGCAGCGAAGAGCGCCAGCGACAGGCTGAGGAGCGACGCCTCGACCACCTCTCTGAGCTCAAGCAAAAGTCGGAGGCCGCAGAAGCGCGCGGTCAGCGAGTCAAGGCACGCCGCGAGGAAGCTGAAGAACGTAGCCGTCGTGAGACAGAGGAGCGGCAAGCCAGTGGGGTGCGACGCGCCGAGGAAGTCCGCCAGCAGACGGTCGACAAGGCGCAACGGACGCAGACACGAGTTGATGAAGTGCGACTAACGAACGAGCTGCGTCACCAAACAAAGGCACTGATGCTGGAGAAGAAGATGACCGTGGCTGAGCAAAACCAGGAGCAGCTGCGTGAAGAGCGCCAGCGACAGTCGCAAGAGAAGCACGACGCGACGGTGGCTGCGGCGGAACGACGCCGGAACATGAGTGAGGAGCGCAAAGAGAAGCAGCGCCAGAAGGAAACGCAGCGCCAGGAAAGCCTCAAGCGCGTGGAGGAGCAGAAGAAGATGGAGACGGAAATCAAACAGCAGAAAGCGGACGAGTGGGAGAAGAAGGTGACTCAGCACCACGTTGATGTGGAAGCTGAAGGCGCTGCTCTCACACGAAAGGCCGAGGAGAAGCGTCTGTTGCACGAGAAGCTGGTTGAAGAGCAAAAGGAGAAGCAGCGCCAAAAGTTCGAAAAGCAGGAGCAGAAGCTGCAGGAGGCCAAAGAGCGGCGTGATCGTGAACTCCAGGCAAGGCCATCTATCAGCGAGCTCATGCCGAAACTGTCCGAGCAGGACGAGGAGTTGACGTCTCAGCGTGTCAGCAGGCTCACCGCCGCCTCGGCGCGCCAGGGCAAGGTCTTTGCCGACACCTACCAGAAGGAAAGCCTGTCTTCCACAAAGGAGCTGAACCGGAGCAAACTCCGGTCACTCTTCAGTCGCGTCGCTGGCTTCATCGGGACGCCGTCTGTCCCGCAGTGCAAGCAGCCCCTTCACGACATCAACACGACGGAGCTGTCTGACGTGGACATCGAGTACATGCGGTACTTCAACGCGTACGAGCTCATCGTCAAGGTGATCGTCGAGGCGCGCAAGGTGCGCGACCTGTCGGTGATGCAGGAGGGCACAGAGCTTCTCCAGCTTCTGTTCATCCACCCGTCGGAAGGCAAAGACAACGCGGTGTACTTCATCCGCAGTGGAAACTTGCTCCTTCTGCAGCAGGCCGTCCGTGAGGAGGTCAAGACCCAGAAGCAGCGCGGTAGCCCGAACGCACTCAATATGTTGCTCACCGTCATCGGTATTTGCTACGAACGCGTCTGCACAGAGTCCCAAAAGACCATCAAGCTCGTCGCCGTCCGCGATCAAATGCTGAGCGACGGCGAGGTGATGGGCATTGATAGAGTTTGCCTTGGCGTGATCGCCGCGTGCGCAGCTGAGGCAGACCTGGAGATGACGTACAGTGCGCTGTGTGTTGTGGGGCTGCAGCTTGGTGTCATCTCGAAGCGCAAGGGCGAGGCGAAGGCTGGCTGGCTTCAGAGCACCACCACCTCCTTGTTCGCCGCCCTGCAGAATCTCCTCACACCGAGTGGCCAGGAGCTGCGCGAGGATGCACCGTCCTTTAGCCCTGCATGCAGCACCGTTCTGTTTTGCATCTTCAACTGTCTGAACACGCTGGCTCGGTGGCAGCTCAACGCGTTCCAGGGACTGTGGCGGGAGGTGCGGGGTAGTGGTGCAAAGGCCCACGAGGCGTCATCCACGAGCAACAATGGCAATGCGGCGCAGCGAGCAGGCTCTGTCGACGCTCCCGTGTGCCTGAGTCGGATGGAGCTGTTTCATGTCCTCAACAGCTTCTTCAGCTACTTCCGTGGCCACAGCGATGAGTGTGAGACCATTGCGGCGGCGTCCCCCGCATCACCATCACCGACCGCGACCGCTGCTGAGTCCACCAGCCCTTCGTTTGACGAGGCCCTCCAGTTCGGCATTACGCTTTCGAACTTTCCACCGTTTCCGTATCGCAGTCGTGACGGTGAGAACAGCAGCTCTTCCTTTCAAGACGGCCATGTGCGTGCTGCGATGCACGAGTGCATTCTGCTTCTTGGCTACCTGTGTGTCGACAACGCGCCGCTCCAGGAGATGCTGGGCTGGGGCAAGGAACGCCCACTTTTGGGGAACTTGCTCAACGCGCTGCCCATCCCGTACTTTACGACGGCCCGGCACATCTTCTTCCCTACGCTGATGATCGCGCTCTACGAAAGTGAACGCAACGTCGCCGTGGCGGCGCAGGAGATGGACCTGACCCAGCTGCGCGCCTTTGTCGTAGAGGAGTACAACGGCCTCAGCAAAAAGGCGAGGTCATACGCGCAGGCGCATTACGAGCAGCTTGAGGCGTTCAAGATTGAAAGCAATCCCCACTTGGCAGTCCTCAAGACAGCCGGCAACATGTCTTGGGCAGACCTCGATGACGAGGAACCCGCCAAGGCCACCGGCTCCATCGCCAGTGCAAGCTCTTCCCCAACCATTGAAAAGGATAGCCTGTGCAAGGGCCTCAAGGCGTCCGGCATCGCGCCCCCCAATTTCTATCGCTTTGAGCGCCGGCTTCCAATCGCCTATTGGCCCGGCGCAGCAAAGCAGATGGAGGTGGCAGCGCCGTCGACAATCGAGTGAGCTAAGCACCACCAGTCGCAAGCTCAATAGTAATATCAAAAAAAACCAGGTGAACCGCACACGCAATATATATATATATATACATGTATATGGAAAAAGAAAACAGAACCGAAAAATCGAGCGCCCCCCCTCTCCCTGTGGGATGCACCTTTCGCACACGCTTCTGCTTTTTGCTTCCCTTTTGGCGTAGCGCGTCCTTTTACGCGGTGTGTCTTTCACTCTATGTATCTTCTTGCATTGTGTGTGCGGTGTTTTCCCTTCTTCCATTTCTCAACTCACATAGACCGACGACTGCACCACGTCACTCTTGTCACGTGACGTCAACAGGAAATGCGTTTGCTTGTTGGCCCTCCTTTTTTTTTTGTGAGTCGGTATTGTTGTTTGTTTGTTTAATGATTGTCCTGTCGTGTTTCTCCTGGATACCGCACTCTCTCTGCCCGTCTTTTGAATATTTCGCCAGCCGCCTTCATACATTGCTCATTTTTTTCTTTTCCTCTTTCTTCCTTTTGCTCGCTCGTTGATTTCTACTAGATATGCTGTGAAACGCTTCGTGGCTCTCGCTGTTTTTTGCCCCTCCCCCCCTCCCGGGCACCACCACACGAACCCACCCACGTACAATCTCGTCGTCGCTTTACAGCTAGCAATCACCACACCACGTGTGACAAACCCAACAGAGCTCGAAGTTTCTCTTTAGATCATACAGACGTGAACTGCGGTGTGCAGATCAACGACGGCGCGTACAGGTGCCATTGTCCCCATCTCCCGCCTGGCGTGACTTCTCGTTGATGCACAGGGTTCCTCCTTTTCATCGCAATTTTTCCTCTTCAGTTTTTTTTTTGCTCCGTCCTGGACACGGTGAGCAGTGTTCGTTCATAAGACGCCGCCGTTGTAAACCAAACCAAATGTAAACACCGTACGCGAGCGCATCTCGCTTGCAAAGACCTCAGAGCCAGAGCATCCAGCCCTCAACAGTTCACTCAGTTGAGAATCCAATTAACCGCTGTCTGTGGAACACCGACCACTGTGCACGACAGTTTTCTTGTTGTTCTGTTTCGCTGTCGACGGTGTCCCCGCTGCTGGTTGATCAACAACAACTATCGCCCCCCACCCCTCTCTGCCGAAAAACATACATGCCACTTCTTTCCTCTTCCCCCCCCTCGCTCTACCGGTCGTGTCTGCACATCGATAAACACCTCACCAAAATATACCCACACATAGAGAGATACCTGTTAAACGGTTTCCGGTCCACCAACTCTCAGGCTGCTTACGCACCATCATCTCCTTTTTTTTTCTTCTCTCTCTCTTCGACAGTCCCTTTTTTTTTTCTTTCTTTCCTTTTCGGTCGCATTTTCTCTTTCTCACGGTATTTGCGCTCCAAAACTGCAGTAATTGTTAATCAATTTTTTTTTTGCGCCTTCGTTTCAACTTTTGTTTCGTTCTCTTGATTTATTTTCCCTCCCCCTCCGCCGCCACCCCTGGTTGCTCACAATCGCGCTGTGATTGAAATCAATTCTTTTGAGTTCCTTCCATTTTTTGAGTGACTTCCCGTTTACGTTTATACAATCATTCGTATTCACAGCTAGTCCATTCAATCACAGTCGTCATCGTGATCCTGTCTCTGACAATGACTGCCGTTATCCCCCCGCCCGCTCCCTTTTGCGCGTCCCCACCAAATCCCAACACACTGGCACCCTCTTCCTGCGCTCAGCTGAAAACCCTCTCTACGGGGTCGTCTCTGTTTCACGGAAAGTTCACGGTCTCGCAAAAGGTTGGTGCTGGCGCTTTTGGTGAAGTCTTCCTGGCCAAGGACAACGACACGAATGAGACAGTCGCCATCAAGGCGTGCAAGACGCTCTCCAAGGCGGCGTCACTCTTCCATGAGGCGCGAGTCATGCAAGCCGTCCAGCTCGTAGGCACTGCCGACGGTCTGCCCGGCATGGCCACACTCCTCTTCTTCGGTCAAGAGAGTCAACGCCCCATGCTGATCATGAAGGCACTTGGACTGCCCCTCTCGTATGTGCAGCAGAATCTCGGCGGGTTCTCGCTCGCTACCGCCACATACCTTGCTGACGAAGCGCTTTCCAGGGTGGAGTACGTTCACTCCGCTGGTTTCCTGCACCGTGACATCAAGCCTAGTAACTTCCTGTTCGGCAACGGCGACGAGTCCCGCAGACTGTTTATCACAGACTTCGGACTCGCCAAGAAGTACCTCATGGAGGATGGAAGCGACATTGCCATGACATCCGGCCGCTCCTTCGTCGGCACGTACCAGTTCGCGTCACTGCGAACGCATCTCGGCATCTCACAAAGCCGCCGCGATGACATCGAGCAGCTCGTCTATTTCTTCATCTTTCTGGTGCGAGGAACACTTCCCTGGATCACCGTTGACACCAGCAACGCTGCAGGGAAAGCGCAGATTGCCGAGATGAAGGCAAATTTGCCACTCGACACCATCTGCGATGGCTGCCCTCCGTCGTACAAGGAAATGCTTTCGTACTGCCGCGAACTACCGTTCGTCTCTGCACCGGACTATCACTGGCTTCGTGAGCAGTTGTGGTCGGCTGTGCCGGTCATGAAGGAAGCACGCAAGCATCTTTGTCTCGACTGGGAACTGCCAGCGCACTGCCCCGCGACTGTCGGCCGCTGAGGTGTTTTCCCGTTCCTTCCGCACATCCTAACCGCATGGCGTGAAAAACGACCTTCCTTCTACAAGGACAGTCACCAGCACTTTCTCGAAAAAAAAAACAAGTACCATCCTGTTTTTCCCCTTTTTGTTCCTTTTCTACTTTACTTTTTTTCTCCTTTTTTCTCTCTTGTCGTTCTTCTTGCATTTTTTTGCATTTTTCTTTTTTTGTTTTCTTTATTTTCATCATTGAGTTTCTGTGTCACTGCGGGAGGGGTGTTTGTAAGTGCAAAGTTAATTCGAAGCTGAAACGTCCGCACCCCTACATCAGTCCTCTTCTTGCCTCCTTTTCAACGTAGACGAATTATCGAGTGTGCACAAAAAACAAAAATAAACATGCACTGCACACACGTTGTTCTTCTCTTGCCACCCCTCCCCCGCAACGCTTTTCCTCCATTTTTTTTTTCAGTTGTGCCTATTTTCCCCACATACATCGCTCAACTGTCCTTGTTTGTATTTCTCCTGCCACTTTCAGGTGCTTTTTTTTCTGTTTCGTATTTTTCTTTTTCACACACTTCACCTTCTTTTTTTTTTTACGTATGTTCACATTGTGCGTACGCGTTCTGTTCGAGTGCGTTGTAAACAACGTTGCTAATAGTGGGGCTGCATCACTGCGAATGCATCTGGTGATGCTCACCCCTGGAAAGAAAGCAATCTCAAACACGCACATGTGTTTGGTGTGTGCTTGCTTTGTGCTCCTTAGCTTCACTCGTTCCTTAATTCACGTACACTTTTTTTTCGTGTTTTATTTTTCGTGCTTCGCTTCTTCATTCTCAATACGGTGACTCACTCTTGTCGTGAGTGGGTCCATTTTTTCCTGTCGGTCTTTTTTTTTTTCGCCCACGGTCATGACTTATTTCCCCCCTTTCCTTTCGTGCGTGTATATTGCTTCGTCACGTGTTTGTTCATTCAATGGCACACACACAGACACACACACACACAAGCACACACAAACGCATTCTCACATCTCATCTCGCTGTGCTATGCGGGTGCGCTCTCCAACTGTATTCGGTATACTTTCGAACTTTGGACAGCTGCGTACTGATGTTGATCCGTGCGAGTGGGGAGCTTCGCAGAGCACCACTTAACTGTGCAAGCATCGTTTGCACCCGTTTTACTCCCTCTCCCCCTCGCAGGCGACATGAGGCAATGACTTCTTTTATGCAGCCAGCTCCTCTTCAACGCACACACACACACAAGCATTCACAACTGACGTTTTGTGAGCGACTATACATTTAAATAAACACATCACGTGGTGCTGAAAGCTAAAGAATGCATGACAGCTTCCTTCAGCGCCACCGTTTTTGTGAATGTCATGATCACATGATTTTCTTTTCCCTCCTCAGGGTTATTTTTCCCTACGCAGTTTACATCCTGTAACTATGTGGTCAACAACCGCAAGGGGAGTTTGTGTGACACTCATACCCCGAACTGTTACATTGCCGCAGCAAGCGCGTAGGCTCTTTTTTTGTTGGTAATTCATTTTCTGCCCCGGTTTTCTCTTCTCTTCATCTCTCCATTCGCCCGGTCTTGGACTGAGCAGCGCGTTTCGTTTCGAGATAGCCACTCTCTTGTTCGTCTTACGATGCTTGCATTTCCTGTTTTACAAAGTACAGCTTAAAAGAAAATGTGTGCTCGTCATATGTACACGTATATGGTCCCTTTCCCGTCCTTTTTTTTCTTCTTCTCCTATGCGTTGAAAGCTTTCATTGTTTCATTCATTTGGCAAAGTACCTCGCACATCCCTCGGGTTACTGTGTGCGTTGGCAACCATTCATGGTACACATGCAAAACAACAACGATAAAGACGCGATGCCAACTTTGTGGTGTCTTCACGCGGCGTTGCTCCAACTCCAGGCCAAACGTCGGGATGAATGGCGCTTGGCGTTCTCACAATGGCAGTAAAAAGTGAGTGTGGTCGTATGCCAGCCTAGTTGTCATGGAGCTCGTGATCAGAGGCTTGACGCATGTTTGCTGCCACACTATGCTTGGTTGTTGTGGTCTCTCACCGATTCCGATTCTGTGGTCACGTAGCTTTTTTGTTTGTTTTTGCTCCCCCGCTCAATGATCGATCTGAACTACCTCTCCCCTCTCGCTGTTTTTCCCTCCCCCGTCCTGGCATCGCAACTACATTGCAGTCCACTGCGTTCTAGTAACCCCAAAACGTAAACACACACACACACACACAAAGCCGCCCACGTCGATTCGACAGCTCAGAGGCAGTCAGTACTAGGTCTCTTCCTGCATTACTATCGCCATGTTTCGCCGTAGCAACTTCCGCCTGGGCCACCAGCTGATCAAGGAGCCTATGGGCCACGAGGAGAACACGTTCGCTCGTGGCAACCGTACAAAGAACAACGCCCTCAAGCACATCTATGGACTAGCCGCGTTTTCTGGTGTCGGTTGCGTTTTGGCCGTCTTCTCCTTCATCTCTGGCCAACGCCGCGTCTACAAGACGATCGGCCCCGACGGCAAGATCACGAGGTCGACCTGCCCCGTTGCGTGGTGGAACTTTTAGGCATCCCCAGGTGTTCGCTTCAACGCAAAACGTTTAGGTCTTATCTTCTTACTAGGATTACCATGGTTTGGTGACTTGAGCTACCTTTCGTTTTTTCTTTCATTCGCGGAAGGCCCAGCATCGTCGTTTACGACTCTCTCCACTTTTCCCCCTTCTCTCTTCATTGTGTGTCTGATCTCCACTAGCAGTGGGTGTCGTTCTATTGGACATTGCAAACGTTTCAAAAAAGCCCTAATACCTTGACTACAACGATGTCCCCTCCTCTCTTTCTCCACTCTCACGGTGACTACTCATGTCCGTAGACACTCGTGTGTATCTGGAACTCTCCCGGTGGACACCCTCGTGAATGTCTACACGTTCGCCTCGTTGGATCATCTTCTTTTTATTCCTCCCTCCATCGTGGCGCAATCTGTGTGTGACCAACTCCATGCATTGCGGAGTGGAGCATGCGAGAGCAGGTTGATTGTGTCTCGTGCCATGAACACTCCTGTGGCACTCCATTTTTTTTTTTTGCTCCTCTGTTCGCTTTTCCTTCATCAGTCCCTTCTTTACCACCACTTCTCTCTCTCTCTCTCTCGCCCCCCCCCCTTACCATTCAAGTTGTGGTGACTCGATTGCCCAATTCTCGTTGCTGTCCACTCTTAGACGCCTACCCGATACGTTGCGTACAGTGGAGAGTCGCGATGCAGGCAGTCAAGCGGAACCGAAGTGGGTCGAAAAAACCTCGGGGTCAGAACCCTCGTCCACGACAGCCTTCTCTGCGCGATGTATACATCAAGGCGTGCTCCGAGCATGGCATAAAGCCGAACAGTGGCCTCGTGGAAATGCTGCCAGACAAATCCGGTGCGCCGTATCCGTCCCAGGTGCTTGATGTGTCTCACAACTACATCGGAGACCGTGGCGTGCTGCCGGTGCTGGTGCTGCTCGAAAAAACACCCAACGTGCGCGCATTCGTGGCGCCGCACAACGGGTTTCGGAACCGTGCCATCGAGGCCCTCTGTGCCGCATTGCAAGAGCACGAGTCGCTGGAGTACATTGATCTGTCGGATAATTACATTAGCACGGGTGCTGGCACGGCCCTCATTGAGCTGCTCCGCAAAAACCAGCACGTGAAGGACGTGGTCATCGAGAACACAAAGATCGGCGTCGACCAGCGCGTTGAAATCAGAGACTTGACGTTGGCGAATCGCAAAGCTCTCTCAGCCAATGCAGCAAAGCCGTAGTGACTCTCCTCTTTTTTCAACAAGACTACACCAAGTGGAGGGAATGATGTACAATAGTTGTCGTAGTGTTACATGTCCACAACTGAGGTGGGTGTTCACTCATCTTCTCGTCCTTCTTTTCCTTTTTTTCTTGTCTTTGCTGACTACTGTGTTTGCTCGTCACCATACACACCATCCTTCACACTTGCCCATGTCCATCAGATCATTGGTACACACACACACACACAGTATCTCCCAACACGATGGGAAATGGAATGAAGATGCGTGTGAGAAACCATTTTTCTGCACACTGCAGCCAACGCTCAATGCGCTCGACGGTCCACAGAGAAAGATCGTACACCCGCTCTTGCGCACGATGAAATCACCCATCTCACGCGTTCATATTCACTCCACCACCTCCTCTCGTTCTCTTTCTTCTCTACTGCCAACCTCAAGCGTCCATACACCACGTGAGGGATATCTGTCGAGACAGAGGGAGTGGGAGAAAGGAAATTCAGAGATCAATCTGCCGTCGAACTGTCTTGGAACAGCACTTGATTGACGGTGCCTCATCCTTTCTCTCTCTTTCTCTGTATCTCTCTTGCAAATTCTTCCCCGCATTTCCTCTTTGAAGAACAATTCTCTCGCGCAAATGAAGAGCGTTCCTCGACGTGTCGCGCTCAACCCCGCTCAGATTCTCGACACACACAAACACATCTTTGATGATCTTTTGCAGACGAACGACAAGTGGAAGCTGAACTGCACGTTGCGTGTTGCGGGCGGGTGGGTGCGTGACACGCTGCTGGGCGAGGTCTCGCACGACATTGACATCGCGATTGAGTCGCCATCATCTGCCACGGTTTCCGGCGAGACGTTCGCCCGCGCGGTTTCCGAGCATGTCGCGACGTCGACGAGCACCGGCGCGCGCACGGTGAGCGTCATCCGCACAAATCCAGAGATGTCCAAGCACATTGAGACGGCCACAGTCGTTGTGCGCGGCCTTCAGGTGGAATTCTGCATGCTCCGCGCCGACAACTACACGAGCGAGGACAACCGCATTCCGCAAATTCGCCCTGGCACGCCGCAGCAGGACGCCGAGCGTCGCGACTTTACCATCAACGCACTCTTCTACAACTTGCACAGCGGTCAAGTCGAGGACTACATTTCCATCCCAGGCACCGGGCCCAGCGGGGAGCCAACCGTCACGACTGCCCTCGATGACCTGTGGACGTACAAGACCATTCGCTGCCCGCTGGAGCCCCGCCAAACGTTCGAGGACGACCCCCTGCGTCTGCTGCGTGGTGTGCGTTTCGCCGGTCAGCTGGGCAGACATCACTATACACTTCACCCGAGCATCCCCGCCAGTGTCGACGCCGGCTTGCGAGAGCTGCTCCTGCGCAAAGTGTCACGTGAACGCATTGGAAAGGAGTTCACCAAGATGATGTCCGGCGACCACCCGGAGAAGTGTGTGCAGCTACTCGATGGGATGCGGCTACTGCAGGAGGTCCTCCTGGTGGAGGTGTACCCAGTCGCCGGGGATAGTGATGGCAAGCAGGTGCAGGTGCGCTCCTGGGACGACGCGAGGGCCACCAGCGAGTGGGAGCTGCTGCGCTTCCTCAACACGTGGATCACGCCACTGTTCGCTTCGTTGCCCAGCGAGTTCCAACGCTCCCCCGACGCGAGGCTTGTGGCGGCGCTGTTCGAGCTTGTTATTCCGTTTTTCCAAGGGCAGCCCGCCAAGGACGTCGAGACGCGTCTGCAGGCGTTGTGCATGAACGGCCTAAAGCTCCCCGCCGCCGTGTTCCAGGCGACTCGCAGGATGGTTGACTGCTTCAACGAGCTGTTGAGGCAGAGTTTCAAAACAGAAGAAGTGCTGGCGGAACCAATCACGGACGCGACGAAGCGAAAACTGTTTAGCGCCCTGGGCTACCTGAACGACAAGCAGCTACTGCCATGCGCGTTTCGTGTCGTCATGTACACGTTCACGGCGATGGAAGGCGCCGAAGACGCCACCACCACCCGACCAGAGCGCGTGTGGACCCAGCTGGCAACACTTCCAAAAGTCCTCAATGCATACTCCACCGTCCTGCCGATGAAGGGGAATGAACTAAAAAAGATTATTCCGTCGATGCGTCCGGTGGACATTGGACCCTCCTTGCTGTTTATTCGTGAGCAGATGATGCTGAACCCGTCACTCCAGCGGGCTGAGGTGGAGCAGTTGCTCAGCGAATGGTATCCCACGTGGGCTAAAGCGTAGTCTGCTGGTGAGTGCGTGTGTGTGTATGTATCATGGGCATTGCTGTCGTACCTACACACAGAGGCGGGCCGGCGTGACAACAACTGCAACAAAATGGTGCGCACTCTGGCAAGTAAGAAACAAACAAACAAAAGAACGTATGAACCGTTTACCCAGATAACGGAAATGAATGAAACAAACAAAAAGTCAGATTGCGTAAAGTTTCCCGATGACTGTAATTCGGCTGTTCACTTTGACTTCATGACGTCTGCAAAGTCCTTCGCATCCCAGGTCCTGCAGCACCTCTCTACACTCACACCGCGGAGTGCGCTCTCTTGGCTTCTGCGTGTACGAAATATCTTGAATCACCACCTTTGTGAGCACCCACGTCACGTCTCTGCTCCTCTGTCTCTCTCTCACCCTCTCTGTATCTATGTGTCGCTAACGTCCTGCTCTGTTTTTTTTTACTAGTGGTACCAGGACAAGAAGAATACATATATAGTCGCTGTGCTCATCATACGTGAGGCGTGCGAGCGGCTGGTGCTAGTACTCCTCCTTCTCACGCTCACATCCCTGTTGCCTCACGTGCCCTACCAGGTGCTGAGGTCCTTAGACTACACACATTGACATCGGCAGTCCATTCTTTTGCTAACTACTACTGTTCCCTCCTGTTTTTTCTCCTTGGGAGCGCAAACATACATAGATCATTATCACCATTCATACATTTTTGTTTTACCTTGTTAGCAAGTAAGCTTGCAAACTCTGCCCCCTTCCCACTCATTCAATGACGTCTACTGTTCTCCCAGGTGGTTTGCCGGCCACTTCCACGAGCCAAGCTCGTCTCGTGCTTCAGTCGAGTACACCATGGTCCCCAAAGAAACCGAAGGAGCAGCTCACCACCGTCGGGTCGCTTGACAGCAAGGACGCATCACCTGTACTGGTTGGGCTCCTGGCGCCAGAGGCTCGGCTTGCTGTTTGGTCGGCATCTAGTGGGCTCAGAAAAGTGAAGGGGGCCCCGGAAAAAGGCCTTGAGGACGCAACAAAGACGATCGCCTGTGACGCCTCACACACGGGACTGTTTGTGACACCGCAGCGCAGCAACGCCACACTCGGATTTTTCCTACTCACTCACGACCCCACTGATCCATCTCGCTTGGTCGAGAAACCACGGGACTTCTCAGACAGTCTGCAGCCTGTGCTCAACGGGCTACGCCAACCGTCAGGCGAGCGCAAGTCGTCCACGATGGAGCGGACAGCACACCGTGTGTGCCACACGCGTTTAGCAGTGTATGAGCGCGGAGAGGCACTGGTGGCGGCTCTCATCCAAGACAGCACCACAGCGCAGTCGTTTCTTCTCGTGGGTGATCTGGAGCACTCATCGTGGCGCGCGTGGCCCCTCAACACCGCCTTTACACAAGCACCGTGTGTCCTGCTCCCGTCTCGATTCAGCGACGCCGCCTTCGTGGTGAGCGTGTTGCGGGCCGAGGTGGCACGCCCCGTCAACCGTCGGCTCGCCGTCGCCGCCCCCAGCATCCCACTTGCCCTGAGTGTGTTCGACAACGTGGCAACCGCAATCGACCTTGACAAGACATCCATGGACGCCACTGCCGACGACACGGCATCCCAGTCGAGGTGCTTGCTGGTGCTGGAAGAAGCCTTCTCCTGCGACCGCAGCACCGGACCCGGCAAGGAGCAAGCCACCGTTCAGCGATGCTTCCAGAGTCAGTGCTTTCCAGCGACTGCCACTCTCACTACCACTGCCGCACCTCGCGTGCATCTCTGCGCCCCCACTGGAACAGAGCGGACCTTGACCGCCGTGGTCACCCTCGACGCAGAGAAGAGCTGCTTGCTGCAGCTGCACCACACCTTTGGGGGACACGAGCTGGTCTGCGCCTGTCACCAACTGCCCCGCGGCAGCGTCACGCCCGTCAGCGCAGCTACCGTCCGGCTTGCCCCGTCCGTGGAGCGTGCGGATGGCACGCGCCTGCTGTTGGTGCTCACGGACGCCTCGGAGCTGTACGCGTGCGAGAACCTTGGCACGGTCATGTCAGTGAGTGTGGGCGCCGAACCGCTCAACAACCGCCTTGCGTTGACGCAACCGGTAGCAGACGCGACGTCCAAAAAGTCACACAAAAAATCTCACCACCAAGCTGAAGCCCCTGTCGGCGCGGCTGATCAGGCTGTTGCGGCGGCGAGTTTGGGTGCGCGCCTCGTGAGTCTTGGTGACAGTAGCGTGGCGTGTGTCTCGAATGCATTGTGTGCCGTGTTCGCTATCCAGGATGTCCGTTTCGATGCTGCTAGTGCGTCGCGGCTCTTGTTGGCCTCGGCGAACGCATCGCATGCTGCGGCTGTGCAGGCGGTGGAGCAGGCGGCGGACGACCGACTCGAGGCGTGTACGCGGCTGCTGATGCTGCGGGCGACGGGTGCGTCAGACAGCAACGGCAGCGACACAACCGCCACCACCACCACCACCGTGGCACTGTCCCCGCATGAGCTCGCGACGGTTCTCTTTCGCGACGTTCTTCCCGGCCTGGCTGGCGTGGGTGCCGCACACGAGGAGGTCGAGCTTGTGCAGGCGTGCTACCAAGCTTTTTTGAACGTGGCGCGATGCGACACCGAGGCGGACTGGCTCTACCTGTGGACACTCACCACCATTCTTCAGCGCTTCCTCGCGCACCGCACGCACGACCACAGCCTCCGCTACACCGATCGCTTCTTTCTGGACCTCGCAGAGCGGCGGCGACGCGGCACACGTGGTGCCACCGCAGAAGACCGACGCAAAAGCGCAGAGGTGGTTCACGATGGCGTGCGAGCTGTGCTCTCTGAGGAGCTGGTGCAGGCACAAAAAGCAAAGCCTCGCGCACTTCCTGAGGAGTTGCAGTACGTGCTGGAGGGTCTTGCAGACAGTGCGACCCCACTACTCGCCTTGGCAGAGGATGTGGTGCGACGCTACGTGGAGACAACGACGCTCTCGAACGGCGCCTGCGTGGTGCGGGCGAAGGGAGGTCTGTCCAGCTGCGTGCACGTTGTGGGCGGTGCACTGCTCGCCTCCTGCCTCGACGTGCCCATCTACGTCTATGCGGTGCCCGCCCAGCAGAGCCTTATGTGGGCCATGGCACAACCAGACGGCAGCACCAGCGTGCACGTCCTGCCGCAGACGTACAGCAGCAAGCAGGAGTTCGAGCGCGCGCTTGTGCTGTCGACGGACCTGCTCAGCATCGCCTCGGCTGACGAGACATTCCGACTGGATCTCGTCTTCCTCGTTCTCGCCATGACCCGCCGTGAACACTGCCTGATAGCCTTGTCACACCTGTACGGGCCGTACCTCAAGGCTGAGCTCAGCACCTACGCACCCCTCTCTGACAACACGCAGTGGATGCAGAATTGCGCAGCGCTCGGCTGGCAGTGCGGTGCACCAGAGTCTCTCGTGGCCTTGGCGTTTGCGGGCGACCCACGCGTCAGCCTGTCTAGTGCGCTCTTCTACGCTATTGGGAGTGCGGACCGTCGTGATGGCCGCCACGGTGGTGGTGGTGATGCATTCAGCGAGCCACTTTTTCGATCGCTCTCCTCTGTCCTCTCCGATGAGTACGGCGCCGTCACGCTCGTTCTCCTGGCATTCCTAGCGACGGGTGAGCTGTTGCAGGCGCAGCACCAGCAAAGAGAGTCACCGGGTCGGGAGGGGCTAGTGCGCGCCTGTCGCCGTGCCATGCGGGCATGGGCACAGGTCGGTCGCCGCTTGCCGTATTCTCTCGCAGACGTGTCCGCAAGCTACGCGGCGTCGTTGGCGCGGTCTCTGCAGCTGCCGCCAGGCGTGTCGCTGTCGGAGGCGCGAGCGGAGATGTCCCAGGGCACGTCGGCCGCATTGCGCGCCGTTGTCATGTGCTTTCGCCTCACCGCACTCATGTCGTACGCGACCACGTTGGAGGCCAAACTGGCCGCCATCGCTGGCACGGCCGTGGTCGTACCGCCAGCGGCGGAGCTGACGGAACGCTCACCACTCATCCGCGACTTGCTCGACGCGCTGCGCATCACCATCCTGCTCGGTGGGTGCGGTGGCGTGTCGCCATGGTCACCAGACCACATGCAGACACTCTTTTTGCGCTGCATCGGCACGTACGGCAGAGCGATCGCTGGTGTTTACCCCGAGTGGGCTGTCTTCTTTCGTCGCCTGCTCGCGGCCGTCACACGCGCCACGACCTGCACTTTAGCCGCGTCTGTCACGACAGAGCGTGCACAACTGGAGGGCCTCTTGACATCCCTAGGCGCGGCAAACGAGAGCCGCGAGCGCAGCGACCAGGCCTTTGCTCAGGCTCAGCGATGCGGCGCACAAGCCGAGGCCTTAGCCGCACATCTGTTGGAATCTACAGACACCACCAGCGGTAGGTCCGCGCGGCCGTACATCTTCTCACACGCCGAAGACTCCACGCTCCCACGCTGGCCGTGGCTTGATGACATGGTGTGCGAGCAACAGCAGCAACAACACGATGTGAATGGCGTGGGAGTGGATTGGGTGAACAACGTGTGGCGCCTGGAGGAGGTGCCGGAGATGGTGACGAGGCTGTGTGAGCACACGCTGGACAGCATTGAGGCGGAAACAGTCCAGGCGGCGTCTACACAACCAGATACGCCGTCGCTGTCGCTCTCGCCAACCTTTCTGCTTCCCATGTACGACAGCATTTGCCGCATACTGCCCCCTGTGCGTGCTCATGCCGTGATCAAGGAGGCACCACCACAGACCAGGATCACCCAAGCTCCGGCATCACGCGCAACAGGCGGCGACGACGACCGTGGCACTGCGGCACGTGCAGCACCACCTCCGCCGGCGTTGGTCGCGTCGTCGTCGTCTGTGCCCCAGTCCCCACTGCGCGTGGCAAAGAACGTCGCATCACCGCACCTACAGCTTTCGCCGACCACGACGCCGGCGGCCGAGGCGGTGAAAGTGGCGGCAGCAAGGTCCCCACCAAGCGCCGCAGGCCACCTGCACGCTCAACCGTCGCACCTAAAGGCGGGGCAGAGCACTGGGGCATTCAGTCCGTCCGCAGTCGCGTGGTGGGAGACGGAGAACAACGCCAGTCGCCAAACCGCGACCACCTTCGATGTCTCAGACGCCTCCTCGTCCACCTCCTCGTCAACTGCGACATCGTACACAACCGCGACGACGGCGACGGCGACAGCTACTCGCAACAACAACGGGGACAGTGAACAGCGTCCGTGTCGGCGCTGTGGCCACTGTTCCTGCCACCATCACACTGGCACGCAGCGCAAGACCCAACGCGATGACGCCTCCGCGCGCAACAGCAACGCCAAGCTGAGCGCCAGACCCGCGGGCCGTCCCGGCTATCGCGACGACAACGAGGATGTGCGTGTGCTTGGCCCACTCGGCGGTGGTGCCTTCGCCCGTCGAGAGGCGTGGAGCGCCGACCCCGCAGAGTCCGGCCCCACCGTCGCCGCTCCACGCCCCCAGCTCCTGCAGTTCACGCGCCTTCTTCGGCCACCCGAGGACCCGCGGAGCCGAGCTGCCCATTCTGCGCGTGCGGCCACCCCTCCCCGTCCGCTGTCCGATGCCGATCATGCCACGAGCAGGGGCGCCATGCTGCGCGCCACGGGGCCCAACGAACGACGCCCACAATCTGCGCGTGGCACCAACGGGAGCGGAGGAGGAGCCGCGCCGCAGTTGCTCGCCTTTACGACCGCGTCCCGCACGGCGCAGATGGCGCACGCAGGGCCGGCGATGCGGTTGCATGACGCACGTGGGCTGCAGCCACCACAGGATCCAGGCATGGCCAGTGGGGCCTCGCGCGTCTCCCCGTTTCTCACCACCGCCACAGCCCGGACATCTGCGCGGTACATGGATCCCCCACCGCTTCCCGCCACCGCCGTCTTTGTCGAACCGCCTTCGCTGCTGCACCTTGGGCGTACCGCACCCTCGCACACTGAACGGATAGGCCCGCAGGCCAGCACTGTGGCTGCGCCACCCGACACGTACAGCGGCGCTCGTCGGGAAGACGTCTCTCCCTTCCAGAGCGCTGCCACAGGCGCGAGCCCCTTTGCGCACGCCGCACCACCGCCAGGATCAGTCGTGCTGACGTTTGACGCGCAGGGTGTCCACTGCATCAGTGAGCCGTCGCCAAGCACAGCCGGCATGTACACCACCGTCCCCGTCCCCGGGCCAACGCCGCAGCTGCCACAACATGAACAACAACAGCAACAACAATCTGCTGCTGCTGCGACAGCGGGCTCGCCAGCACTGAGCCTGCCAATTCCGTCACTGCCGCAGCCAACGCGGGTACTCAATCCCACCGAATTGACGGACTTCAGACGCTACACAGACGAGCTCATCGCAGCCAACCGCGGTGCCGCTGAGCGGGGAGTGCGAGGCGCTTCAGTCAGCTCCGGCATGGCGCCGCCTCTGACCACAGTCGAGTCCGGCGTCATGAACCCAGATCCGTCCACTGCCACGGCAACCCCCACGGCCAGCGCGACGTATCCGCTGGACAGCTTGAAGCGGGAGAACGACTTCATTACCCAGGCGCAGAAGATTATGGAGCAACGCGAAAAGGACAACGAGCAGTTCTATCAACGCGTGACAGACTCCGTCCGCTCGATCAGCCGCGCCATCGAGAGTTCGCGACAGGAACGACTGGGCTTGCAGCCGGCGGAGCAGTCGGAGCTACTGCGCACGTCCATTCACCAGAAGAATGAGCTGCTCAACCTAAACCGCCAGCTCCTCGACTTGCAGCTTGAGGCGGCACGTCTTGGGGATGCGGAGGAGGGATACACACGAGGTGGCGCAGGCAATGCGGAGCTGCGGCCACCACAGTTCTCCGTTGGCACAAGTACCGTGGGCCCCGCTGTGACCGGCAACGGCACGCAGACGACCTCCCCTCTCGTCGGCCGATCCACGCAGGACGGCTTCACCACGATGCCGCCACGCACCGAGTCGGGGGCCGCGTCGGGCAAGACCATGGAGGACACCTTCGAAGACCTCCGCCGCCTCAACGCACAGCTGCTCAGCATGAACAACTCGGCCGAGGCGATGGACAAGGCCATCCAGGAAACCCGCGACGTCATCAAACGCTACGAGGCGCTGAGCTCGGTAGAGCGGATGAACGCGGACGGGGTGGCGCTGCTACACTCACTGCAGCACCGCACCGCCGCGGTGGAACAGCGTCTTGCGGGCATGCCGAAGCCCTACAGCAACAGCGGCACCGAGAAGAGCACTGGTGACGCCACCTCGCCTGTTGCTGCTGGTGATGGTGCCCAGTCAGCCAGCCGTTGGAGGTCGAGCTCAACAGTATTCACGCCGTATAGCACCACCACCACCGCCACACCCGCCACAGCAAGTACGACCGGTGTTGCGTCTCCGCGCTTCACGAGCACCTCCACCGTGACAACGACAACAGCACCCACCTCCACTAGCTCCACCGGTGCGGCTGACGCCGTCACATCGCGGCCTGCACGCGACGACGAGCAGCGACGCAACACGCAGCCACCTCAAGACAGCAGCGGCATGCCGCAGTGGGCCGCACAGACGTCGAACAGTGTGGGGCCCGCTGCGAGAGACCACGCCGCCCTCTCCGTTGATGAAGACGTGGAGAGTGACAGCGATGATGCTCGTCCGCTGCTGGGCGTGGCGATTGGTGGGCCTGCGTCAGCTGGCCGGGCGGAGATTGTGTCGATGGAGACGCTGCTTCACCCCAGCACGGCCGCCGCGGACCCAACGACCCCTCTGCGGGATCGACAGCGCTCCGTCACGTTCAGCGAGTCTCCTGCCCGCACGCGCACCGCAGCAGCGCCGTTCTCCGCCGCTGCAGCCGGGCGCCGCCAGAGATCGGCGTCCGACGTGGCCGCGTGGGGCGGGGGCGATGCACACCAAGATCGCTCGCCGTCGCCAATGGTGCGGCCACCACCGCGGCCATCGCTGAGTGCGTTGCACCCCACGCAGCCATCACCCGCCGCCACGGCATCCGCTCAGCCACGCATCTTCACCGCGCCGTCAGACCTCATGAGCATGTACCGCACCGCACCCAAGCACCCCCGCGAGAGCGTCTCCCGCGTGTCGGCCCCGAAGCGCCGCCCGTCTATGCACACGGCACCGCTGCTGTCCACGCAGGCTGGATCTGCCGCATCGCCGTACGCTCAGCCGCGCCGCCAGACCCTTCACGCCACACCCGCCACTGCGTCTGGCGGCAGCCCATCTCCACGGCACCAAAGCACACAAAAGACCTCCCGGCGCTCGCTCTCCACGACCGGGGCGCCGGCCTCGGACCGTTTCGCCATGTACGCCCCCGCCTCGACGAAGAAGTCGCCAGCTGGACGGAAGGCGACGCCGCCGGCACGTCTTGACGCCCGCTCACTTGCGATGCCAGCCGACGGTGACTTTGACCTGATGTCGTCCACAGCAGGGCACTCGAAGAGTACCCGACAGGCCACGTCAACAACAGTGGACGAAAAACTCTCGGCTCGCCGAGACACGCGACGGGAGCAGAGCATCAACCAGCGCATCGCTATGCTCGAGCGCGAGTTTCAGTAAACTCTCTCCCCCCCTACGCACATACACCCGCATAGCCTACATACATATATATATATATAGCTATCCATCTGCAATAGATACACTTGCCATAGAACGGCGTTCCCAGTTCTTTTTTTTCTGTTTTGCTGTTGGGTACCCTGTTGAAAAGCACACGTCAGCGGGCGTTTGCTCCTTTACCCGTCTTTTGTTTCCTTCTCCATTCCCCATTTCTCCCTCCGAAGAAACACACAGAGATACAGCTGAACTACTCGCACAGCACATGACGTCACGCCATGACGCGAGTGGCACAACTTTTCAGTACCGTAGCGTGTCATTCCCGGCTTCTCGGCTGTGTCAGATGCTACCTCACGCTCTCAATGCCTCCGTCGCATCGTGCTCCCTCAACAAGCCTCACAGTGATGTGAAGACTGCTGGTCCCTCCTCCCTCCCCCCTCCCCTCCTCCGTCGTGTTGCGAGTCAATGCATCACATTCCCTTCCACCCTCCCGTACGTTTCTCGCCTCTTCTTTCCTCCTGTGTTCCCCACTCGTTCATTCTGTGGGTAGTTTGAAACTTGTACAAGCACGTGCCGAGAAAACACACGCACACACACGATTGTCTACGACCCACTCCCCACTCCACACACACACACACACACACTCACACTCCCACGCAACCGCAGGCTCTCGGACAGAAAACAAAAACGAGACTCTGAGGCGCTTTGGCAATTTTTCCTTTTCCTTCCTTTCCCCCTTCTTGTTCTCTTCTTCTTTCTCTCTCTCCCTAACTTCTTTTCTTTCCCTTTTTTTCTCTCCTTGTACCCCATTCACGCACACAATCACACACGCCAGATTTCTCAAACATGTACGGCCAGCCTTTCGTACCCAGTCAGGTGTATGCCCCTGCCAACATGATGTACGCCACGCCGATTCCTCAACAGCAGGTCGGCGCGACGACTGTTCCGGCCCCGGCCGTGGTCCCCGCGTACCAGCCGTACCGACAGGGCTTCAACCCGATGCTCAACACGGCGATTCCCTGGCAGCAGCCACCGCCAGCGATGCCGTCCGGCGCCGCACCGCCACAAGCCGCCCCGCGCGGCGTGCAACAGGCTGCGTCACACACGGGTGGCGCCCCTCACCAGAATCCGCATCCCCGCCAGCGCAACAACGAGATTGGCCACGTCAGCAACGTCGTGCACATGCGTAACGTGACGCCCGAGGTGACACAGCTTAGCATCCAAAACCTCGCCCAGAACTTCGGCAACATCCAGCACATTGTGATGCTGCGGCAAATGAATCAGGCGCTGGTGGAGATGGAGACGGAGAAGTGCGCACAGGACTTTGTGAACTGCTTCCGTGAAACAGGCTACGCCGAGATTGACGGCCGTCGCGTGTACGTTCGCTACAGCAACCACCACAACCTCACGGCCCCCCAACACGTGAGCCGCACCCTGCTGGCCTCGATGTTCAACACCCAGTACGACGTGTCTGCCGCTGCCCAGATCACACCGGAGATTGTCCACAAGATCTTCTACAGCTACGGAAAGGTGCAGAAGATCGTGCTGCTGCCAAAGAACGAGTCTAGTCAGTGGAACCACAACCGCGTCCAAGCGCTCGTGCAATTCGACACGCCCGCCACGGCAGAGTACGTCAAGAGTATTCTGCAGGGACAGCCAGTGACGCTCGGCGACTCGGTCATGTTCACCCTGGACATTCAATTCTCGCGCATGGACGAAATCAAGACCACCAACCCCAACACATCCCTCGTGGTAGACGACGACGGCAACGCACACCGCCCTGATCCGCCGGCACCTGGCGAAGAGGGTGCAGAAGAAGAGCATCAAGAGGGAGGCGATACAGAGCGCAACGAGGAGCACCACGACGGCGCGTCCGCAGCAGCACCAGCGCCCGCATCAGGTGGAGCGACTGCTGAGAGCGCTGAGAAGAAGCCTGCAGAAGGCCAAGGTAACTGGAGCTGATCGCACACGGTCGATACTCACGTCATGTGCATGGCTTCACTTTCCACTCCTTAACATTCATCACCGTGCCCCCCCCTCCCTCTCCAACACCTTTTTATTTTCATTTTGGACCCCATCGGTCATTTTGCATTGTTCCTTTTTTTTCTGGTTTTGGTTTCTTCTCTTCTCTCTCCCTCCCTTGTTTTTTTTTCTGGCTTCACATCTGTTTACGCGTTGACACAACCCCTCTCTTCCTCTTTTTTCTCCGTCAAGCGTTCTCCATTGGTGCTGTTGTTCGTCATCGTTGGCGTTTTCTCCCCCACGTTTTATAACTATCTGTTGTTGTCGTTGAGAACTTACCACTATATTTCTCAACGCGTGTATACTTTCCGTGATCACCCCCCCTTCTCCACTCTTCTTTTGCGTTTTCCTGCCTTTGTTTTCTCCCTCCCTTTGTTTCCTTCTTTTGTTTTTTGCTGTTGTCCAAGGTGCGTGTCTTCAACCTGCCCCCACTTGTTTTCTGTTCACATCTGCTCACCTTTTTCTATTACTAGGGTGTGCGGTGCACAGGGTGGGTCAGGGCACTTGGACGACGCTCTACTAGGTCACCTGGAGCGAACACACGGCAAGTACATTCCGGACTGTTCCTCAGTGCCTGTTTTCCCACCTTCCCTCCCCTTTTCCGTTCTCCTTTTTCTTTTTTTTTTACTCCTTGCTTTCTCTGTTCTGTGGTTTCCTTTCCCCTTCTCCTCCTTCCTTTTTTTTTTTTTGATTTGTTCCCTGACCTCCTCCTCCCTCTCTCTTACAGCGATGCCGATCGCCAACAGTGTTTTGTGTTGTAGTGTTTTTCCTTTTTTGGCATCTTCTCCTTCCCTTCTCCACCCTTGGCTCCCGAGAGAGAACAAGATTATATGTGCCTCACTCGTGTGGTTGCTCCTCGAACTCGTAGAATGTGCTGTTTATCGCCTTGTGGCGAAATGGTGTTTTGTTTTATTTGCCAGGTTGAGGAGCATATTGCAGCGGATGAAAGCTAACTGTCTTGGCTTATTTCTTTCATCCCGCTCGAGTGCGACGGTTTAAAAAAAAAGGTCACCCATTCCAGCGGTGCGTGTTGGTACTCCGCTTTTTTTGTCGTGTTTTTTTCTTCTTCATTCACTTCAATTTCCCCTTCTCCCACTTGTTTTTTTTTTACTTGAATTGGGTAACGCTCAGGGTGAGTAAGTCGTGTCGCTGGCGCCGTAGACTTGCGTTCCGATGTATCTCTCCACCTACGAACCGTTTCCGTTTTTTTTCTAATCTCGTTTCTCCAGTTTATTGAACTCCTCAGCCCCGCCGTGCACAGTCATTGTGGCGTAGCCGTGTCATTTCTATCAGGTTGGTCCGTGTTGGCTGCGTCTTTTCTTTTTTCCGGTTCATCATTTTCCCCCATTTTTGGTTGTTGAAAGCATATTACTATGTTGCTCTTCCCTGGTGGCGCGGCTGTGTGTGCGGCACCCGTTCAAGCGATGGAAGACGTAACCCTCTTGATAAATGGAGAAAACAGCACAGGAGCAGCAAGAGTTCCGCTGTTCTTGGTTCTCTTGTTGGTGTTTTTTTTTTAATCATGCGGGGAGAGGAACAGAGCAGCACCTTGCCGGCTCCTCTCACGCTGAAGAACCCCCTGTAACGTCTCCCTAATAGGTGATACACGGAGAAAAAAAAACACCACCACGTTCAAGTAGTGCTCTCAGTGACAGTGACTCGAAACGAAAATAAAACAATATTTGACTTCTCTTTAAAACAGGTAATTCTTCTTCTCTATCTTTGACCTTCTAAATTGGTCTGTGTTGGGGAGGGAGGGGGTCCCCATGCCACGTGGTGAAAGAAAGTGTGCTGTGCACTTGCACTCAACAGAGCGCACCGACATTAACGTGCTCCCCCTCTCTCCTTTGCTCATTTGTTTCGTTCATAATGCCTTTTTGATTTGCTAAGAATCGAGAGACTAAAAAAAAGGGCAAAGGAAAAGGAAAAGGAAAAGGAAATGAACCAACGTTAATGTATTATTGCTGTTATTCTGTGCATGGTTTCCTCTTTTTTTTCATTCATGAATGCGTGTGTTTGTGTGGTGACAGAATATTGTTGTTGTTACGCTTCGCTGCTTGCTGTGAACGTGAAAAAAATCCTTACACGCACGCCACCTCCATTCTCTCTCTCTCCCAGTCTGCACAACCCATGCCGTTCTCGCGTAATCTTGCACAGGAGGCTCGGCTGGTGTGTCTGTGTTGCTGTATGCTTGTCTACGCGACATTGAAGACATACAACTGGGCGTGAGTGTCGACTCACTCTGCGCGTTCTGTTGAGATCGGACAAGTAGGCGTGACGCCGATAGGCTGCATCTGCGCGCGTGTGTGAGTGTGACGTGCTCAAGGCAGAGCGTGAAACACACGCAAAAAAGAAAGGGGAGGGGGTGTTGGCACAGAAGTTTTGTTTTGTTTCTTTGCTCTTCCCAGATTTTTTTAAATTTATTGCGAACTCGTCACGCGTCTCCGGAGTTGTCGACTCCGTAACAAGCTTAAAGCAAAACAGTAGCAAAACCAAAAGCAGAGAATGGCGAGCGGTGCAGCCCAAGCACACAAAAGAAAGAAAGTGTCTGGCGCGCGCATGAACAGAACAATTTCGCCGCAGTGCTCGTATCATCTTTCTTCTGTAGCCTCGTGATCGACCAGTGCGCGCGTGTGGGACACGTCAGCCAGTTGAGTCGTTCTCGTGAGACGCTACACACACACAAAGATGCAGTGCTTGCCCTAGTTGAGTACAACATCACATTGGCTCACACGATGGCGTGACAATACTGAAATGAGCAGTTGGCTGTGCAAGCCGGACGTTGGGCACTGCTCCGACCTCAACAAGTGACAAAGGTGTCTCTCCTCTCCCCCCTCACTCTCTCCCCCTCTCCATCCCTTCTTCCGTTTCAACAGACAGACAAACACACACATCCGGGCGCTGACACGCCCCCCAAAACGAATCACTACGGGCATGTTGCTCTTGATTGGTGAGTGCCTCGTGGCGTACGTCGTGGTGTGCGTGCTCTACCACAGGTACGTCCGGCGCACGGGAAAGCCCGTCGAGGTGTCGTATCCAACCGCAGACAAAAGCACCGTCACGTTTCTCGCGCTGTCTGGCGATCTGGGGACGCCACTCGTGGTGCGTGAGGTGCTGCAGGAGGAGGTGTACTTTAAGCATGGAGTGAGCCTTCCGGGCCCACCGGCACCACTCCACCACCGCCATCGTGATCGGGACCCACTGGTTGTTGATCTGGGGTGCAACATTGGGCTCTTTGCCATGGCGGTGTGCCGTCATCACCCTCGTGCTATTGTCGTTGGCGCAGAGCCTGTGCGGCCGCTGTGGGAGCTGGCCGTGGCGAACACCACCCGCTTCGCGCCGCGGGTTGTGGTGGTGCCGGTTGGTGTTGGGTGCGCCGAACAGCAGGATGTGGCGTTTGCCTTTGACCCACATATATCCGCCGGTGCCTCGATGTACGAGGCGGCCATCACACGCCCCATGCGTGAGCGACGGTGGTACGAGCAGCTCGCCGCCGTCCTGCGCGACAACGCCGAGGCGGGCAACCTCCCTGCCCTCCCAGCAGAGTGGCTCTGTAAAGGCTTGGCTGTGAAGGGCGTGCGATGGCTGGTGCTGATCAGCGCGCTGCCTGCGTTCACACTCGCGTTTCTCTACTTGCTCTCGGGCGGCAATCACCGTCGCGTTGTACACGGCTCCGTCACGACTCTGGCTGGCCTTCTCCAGCAAGCTGCGGATGCCGCGTCGGATGATGATGCGAGGCTGGCCGCCCGCATCGCAGGCGACGGCCCTATTGACCTCCTCAAGGTGGACGTGGAGGGGGCCGAGCTGGATGTTCTCAACGGCATTTCGGCCGAGGTGTGGCCGCGCATCGAGCAGGCTGTCGTTGAGGTGCACGATATCGACAACCGCGTCCGCGACGTGTGCGACGTGTTTGGTCGCCAAGGCTTTCAGCACCTTGTGGTGGATGCGGAGGGCTGGGCGTCGCACGACCTTCTGCGAATCCGTAGCGTTTACGCCCGACGCCTCGCACCACCGAGTGCGCAGTCTTGACTGCTATTTCCTTTTCTTATACATTTTTTGCTGTTCGGCAGACGTCACAACCCATCACGTCTCATTCTTTCTGGTGCAACCGAAAACAAGCACGCACACACAAGTACAGCATCACTTCCATGCATGTGAGTGGTGGAGGTCACGTTCTCCTCGCTCTTGCTATCCGTCCTTCATGATGTCGCAAAAGCCGCGTGACGGCCTGACATGCTCCCCCACCTCTCCCAAATTCTCCTTCGCCATTCTCTCTCCATCGCATCACGACTTGAATGCATGCCAGTAGCTCCTATTCACAAACAACCAAGTCAGCAATTCGTAGAAACGAGACCTCGTGCTTTTCGTACACCAAAACAAAGCAAACAAAAAAAACAGAAAAGGAAGAAAACCTCTGCGATTGTTGTTGCCGTGTGATTATTTCCACCAAACAGAGTCGCTCTCTCCGTGCTTTTTTCTCCCCCTCTCCAGCCAACACGCCCTTGTTCTTCACTTTCTTACTTTAACGTAATCTCCATATCAAAACGAACCAAAGCAAACATGAGCAAGGAAACCGAAGCCGGATCCACCCCGATGGTGCTGACGCAGTACCTCATTCGCAGCCAGCCCAAGCACAGCCGTGGTGAGTTTACGCTAATGATGATGGCCGTTCAAACCGCTGTCAAGGTGATTGAACGTAGCATCCGCCGCGCTGGTATGGATAATCTGTTTGGCTATCTGGCGCACCAGCAGCAAAACTCCACTGGCGATTCCCAGGCCAAGCTGGATGTGATTGCCAACAACGCCTTTAAGGCATACCTGATGAGCTCCTCGAGTGTTGCCGCGCTCGGCAGCGAGGAGGAGGAGAGCATGGTGGTGGTCGAAGCGGGACACCGTGGAGACTACCTCATCTTCTTCGACCCTCTCGATGGCAGCAGCAACATCGACGCGAACGTCTCCGTGGGATCGATCTGGGGCATCTGGCGCCTGCCACCCGGCACCAAGGTCAACACCGTCGAGGATGCCAACGCGATCATCAAGACCATGAAGGGCAGCGACATTGTCTCCGCGGGCTACGCCATGTACGGCAGCGCCACCAGCCTCGTCATGACCACGGGCCACGGCGTCGACGGCTTCACGCTGGACCCCGCGATTGGCGAGTTCATCCTGACGCACCCCAACATCACCATCCCGCAGCGCCGCGCTATCTTTAGTGTCAACGAGGGCAACTACTCCAAGTGGGAGCCGTGGTTCAAGGAGTACATTGAGTCCATCAAGAAGAGCCGCAAGTACTCGGCCCGCTACATTGGCTCCATGGTCGCGGACGTGCACCGCACGCTGCTCTACGGCGGCATCTTCTGCTACCCGCGCGACACCGCCAAAATGGAGGGCAAGCTGCGCTTCCTGTACGAGGGCGCCCCGATGGCGATGATCGTGGAGCAGGCAGGCGGCAAGGCCTGGAGTGGCACCGGCCGGCTCCTCGACATTGGCGTCACCCGCCTGCACCAGCGCACCCCCGTGTACCTGGGTAGCCGCCACGAGGTGGATCTGTGCATGGCATTCCAGGAGCGCCACAAGCTGCAGGGCCAGAGCGGTGCGGATGCGGCCGAGAAGAAGGCCGACTCCAAGTTGTGAGCGCGTTTGACTGTGTTCCTTGTCCTCTCTTTCTGTTCTTTTCCAGGCGATGAACTTTTCTTTTTTTCGCGCTGTCGTTTCTCTCGTTCTTCCTTCGCTTTTTCTTTCTTCATTCTCGTTTTGTTATGACTCGGTAAACGGACGGGCGGGCAAGGGAAAGAAAGAGAATGAATAAGCAAGAAAAGCAACCAAATGAACCAGCAAAACAAAGAAATAAAATGAAATAAAACCGAAAGCACGCACGCACCAGAAAGAATGTTATATCAAACGCGGCACGTAGTGCGAGGACTGTGAACACGAGGAACGTCTACACGAGGAAATGTGACCGGTGAGGAAGACCCTGTTGGGTTCGTAACCGCCAGTGTCTCCATGATCCCTCTGTTGAGTAGCATATTTGCCTGCCGTTCTTCCCAGTACTCCTTCTTGTGTGTGCGTGCGTGCGTGTGTTGTGTTGTGTTGTTTGTTTGTTTTACTCGTTTTTCTGTAACATCAAAACTCATATTGACTTCCTTTCAGCCATTTTCTCTTTTCTTGTTTCATCCTTTTTTTTTGTTTCGCTCCTAATTGTTTCCCTATCGTTTCCGTCCGACTGAAATATGAAAGACATTTGGGCCGCATGTGCGCGTGTGACCTAAAACCTGAACGACAAAAATGAAGGTGCCACTCCCCCCCTCCAACGTTTTTCCACACCAGGGTTGCCCCCCCCCCCTTGTACACCTTGCCCCCTTCTGATCACGCACACGACCGTGGAACCCCATCTCGCTGTCCTGGGCACCATTCTCTGTCTATCGCCCGTTTCCTCGGGCTTTCGCATTCAAATTCGCACTTGTGAGGGCAAAGTGAATGAGCCTCGTACACAGAAACGACAAAACAAACGTATCCCGGTGGCGTCCCTGCCACGCTACAGTGGGTGCACGTAAAAAAAAAAAAAGAAACACGCGGCAAGCCTGGAATAGCGTTGCCTCCATTTTTTTCTTGTGTCCGTGGAGTCAAAGTTGTCTCTTTTCCGCCGTCTATTTTTCCCACTGTCGTTTTGTTTCCTTACCATTCTTCCCTTCCACACGAAAATCAAAAAATACCATGGAGACATTGTCTTTCCTTCGGTTCTATTCTTCGTTCTTGTGCGTGCACGCCGTTGTTCGCGTATTCACGGGGTGATCCTCGAATAACGAGCGTTTCGTGGTGTATTGTCGCCAGCAGCCACATTAGGGAAGCAAACAAATGAACACACACACACACAAGAGCAAACAAAAAGACGGGTGTGCACAGTGTACCAAGACAACGAGGATGAGGCTGTCTCGTAGCGATGTGAGACCAGAGCCTTCTCTGCCAGCTCACCTTCGCTGACAAACCACGGCTGGCGTTCATTGTCAAGTGAAGGGCGAACAAGAGGTTGGACGTCACACACACACACACACACACACACACACACACACACTTCTTGATCTGCTTAGAGCACGGTGCACCGCTCTCCGTCTCCTTCCCGTTGCGCGATCACAGCCATCCTTTGTTGTTGTTGTTTTTCACTTCTCCCCCACTGCACGTGCGCTCTTCCTATCAATCTCCTCGTGTCTCTCTCTTTCTCTCCGTCCTTATTTTTTCAGTACCGTCTTTAGGATGCCGCCAAAGAGTGTTTTCCGGCGCATGCCGCGTATCCGCGTGAGCCCGTTCTCGCGAATTCGCGCGTGGTGGCTCGGCGTGGATGCCGAAAACCTGGAGCGCTACGGTGAGCGCGGGTTCCTCCGCACAATCTGGATGGAGTGGCGTGGCACGCTGTGCATTCTCGGGTGTGTTTTCGTCTTCGCGGTTGGGCGGCAGCAGGCGAATCACGCCAACTTCATTCTGGAGAACATTGAGCTGAATCGCCAGCAGTACTACAACCGAGATTTCGCACCAGGCTATGTCGCCGATGCACCCCGTGCGGTCTACGATGGCGTCCAAGGCTACTCTCAGAGCGACGACGTTAGCGGACTGGCCGTGAACGCGGACAACAAGCTGACCAGCAACGAGACACGCCAGGAGCGTGCGGCGCGCTTGAGGACGGTCGACGTGTCACCAGACATGGTGCGCGCGGCAAGCGGTCTTCTCAACAGTGAGCGCTACCGCAATGCCCAATGAGTTCCGCAGTCGTCATTGTGGCACGCATCGACCCGAAGTCGCTCTCCAGAGTTTCACCTTGTTTTGTTCTTGTTTGCATCGGTGAAGATTCCTTCTTCTAGGGAATCATGCTGTGGTCTTTCTCCCCTCCCTTCTCTCTCCTTTACAGATTTGCGCACTCAGGCAGACAAGCACGTGAAAAAAACAACACAAAACTTCAGTCGATTTCTCCGTCATGACCCACCGTCACATCGAAAATCGAAAGTAGAGAACACCCCGGACATTTTTTTTGTCTGTTGGTCTCGTTCTCTGTGTTGCGTCCTTCTATTTGCCTCATCATTCTTGAGCGCTCCTCTCTTTCCCTGACGTGGAGAACACGAATCTGTTTCCCGCATTGCATTCACTAACTCACCGTTCTCACCGCCGTCCCCCCCCCCACACACACATCTCCACACGCGGTCGTCGCGCCACTGTCTTTCCGTTCTCAAGCATTACCACCCTCGAGCAGCAGACGCGCTGGCACCTTCCATTGTTTCTCTCTCTCTCTCTCTCTTGTTTTTTCTTGTCTTTACTTTGATACATTAGATTTCTTCATACCATCTTTGTTCATTTCCCACGCAGCTAGTCGCACCAGATGAGTGAGCCAAATCCGGCTCCGGCCACTTTTGCCATGCGTAAGAAGAACGCACCACTACCATCGACCACTGAACGCATCACCATCAAATCAAAGAAAGTCACACCGCCACCGAAGCCACCCACATTACCAAGTGAACGCGCACCGTCGTACACAGACTCGCTGGAGAACTCTGACGAGGAGGACGATCGCGAGAAGGCGGCGGCACCCGCCCCAACCTCGCAGGCCGGATCCAACGCACCAAGCGGTCGGACGAGCGGTGAATGCGGCAGCGACGGCCTTGTTGACGACGCCTGCGCGTACAACGAGGCGGAGGCCGACGCGGACGACTACTACGTGCTCCGTGAGCGACCGACCGTCACGGTGGCTGAGCGGGTTGAGCGGCTGCGCGCGGCACACGCCGGGGCGCTTCAGGAGCGAGCCGTTGAGGAGCTGCCTACGCGCGGTGTGGCGCGACGGCCTGCGACGTTGGTGCGGACGCGTCACGGCACTGTGCGCTCGCTCGGCATCGCAGGCCGCCCCGTGCGAGAGTCCGGCAACGATGGCGGCGACGGCCCTCGCCTCGCGATCCAAGGTCGGCCATCCAACGAGGCAGCAAAGGCAGGTACGCGCGGTTCTCTGTCCTCCTCCTCTTCTACCTCATCGCACGCCGACGAGAGCGACAAGACGACCGAGGATGCGCACGACGCAACCGAACCCGCCGACGCACATGACTCTGTCTCACCACAGGAATCGCACGATGCGGCACCCGAGGCACCACATGCTGAGAGTGCGGGTGCTCATGAGCTGCCACCGCCGCTAGAGATTGATCGCGATGAAGTCGAACAGGAAGAAGACGGTAGCTAGCATGGTTACTGTTTGTTCCGGTTGCACTTTCGCTTTCCTCGTCCCCGCGTTCTCTATCGTGCACTGTTTCCCCTTCTTTTTGTTCCCTTCTTTTTCTTCTATACCTTTGCTTCATCGTCAGACAGTCACTCTTCAAGACATTGAACTTGCATCTCCCACAGCACAACGTTCTCTGCACGATCTCCCAGGTATGTAGGCGCACATCACTGCGTGTGCATTTCAACAACACCGAGGTGGTTTTTCTACCGCCACCACCACCAACTCAACTACCCACTTTCCCAATCTTCTCTGTGTGACTATTTCTTTCTTTTTTTTCCTGGTGTTGGCTTGTTCCCCTTTTATGTTTACGCCTATCATACGCGTTCGTCTTTTCTCTAAGAAAGCAGCGAACTGAGATTTCTCGTGTTCTGTGGTTTTTTTCTTCTCTCCGTTTCTCCCCTCCCTCATCCCCACGGCAGCGATTGGCCCAGTGAAGCCGGTCCCAGAGAGAGAAAGGCACACACATACACAACAACAACAACAACAAAAAAGCACACATACACGACCTTTGAACAGGCAAAATGCGCTCTACAATCAAGGCTCTGGCAACGCGCTCGGCTCTGACTGCGCGATGCGCCGCACCGCGGGCACTGGTCCCACTCGCTCGCTGGCGTGGTGTTGGCCAGTGCACAGCGACTGCTGCGAATGTGTGCGCTCTGTCAGCGCCGCAGCGCTTCTTTCGTGAACAGGGCGGTCTGAACCCCAACGACAAGGCCGCCGATGAGGCCGCTGAGATCCAGCAAGACAAGGAGGCGCTGCGCCGGTACAGTCTCTACGGTGTCTTTGGTCTGATGTGCATTGCCACGCTCTGGTACGGCTCCAAGTCTGCCAAGAAGCGGTACTTTGGTGACGAGGGCAGCGCGCGCGTCAGCGTTGAGACGCGTGGCAAGCCCGCTCTCGGCGGACCCTTCGTGCTGGTCAACTCCAAGACGGGTGAGCCCGTCTCGCAGGCCGCATTCCTCGGCAGCTGGGCCTTCTTCTACTTTGGGTTCACACACTGCCCTGAGATTTGTCCCGTGGAGCTGAATCGCATGACGCACGTTGTCGATGAGGTGAAGAAGAAGCGGCCCAAGGAAAAGATGGTGCCGCTGTTTGTCTCCTGCGACCCGAAGCGTGACTCACTCGAGGCCATTGAGGAGTACCTGTCTGTTTTCCACGAGGACTTCGTCGGGCTCGTTGGCACGCCAAAGCAGGTCAACGACGCGTGCCGCTCCTACCGCATCTACTACTCCATTCCTAGCGACGACGACGCCGAGACGGACGACTACCTCATCGATCATAGCATTGCCATCTTTCTGTTCGACCCTCAGGGTCGCTTCGTCGACTTCTTTGGCAACCGCTACGATGAGCGTGAGATCACGGAGAAGGTCCTTACCTACATGGGCAACTACGAGCGCGACCCAACATGGACGAACTGGTAGGCACGTATCGGTCACCCCCCAAACAAATCACAAAAAAAAACTACGAAGCGCAGGCGTTTCCTCCTTCTTTTTCCCCCCACTCTGCATCGGGTTCTCAACACACAAACAAGCCACACACACACAGAGAAGCAAAGGCAGGAGACTGCGCGAGAGCAACTCCTCCTTTTGATCACATACCTCAACACTGAACAAAAAAATGAAACATCGACACAGACACTATATCACGCCGTCCGTCGCACGTGCAAGAGTGCTGGCAAATAGGGCGAAGGGGAAGTGGGAGTATCGGCACATCTGTGGCCAGTAGAGTCGCCTCACAAGACTCACACACAAGCACACGCACTGCGTTTTCGCGCCTGTGCAGAGAGACGAGTCTGCGCTCTGCGCTCTGTCCGTGCTTGGTGAACGGTTGCTGAGCCCAGCCACAGTAAATGCCGGAATCGAATTCCCCCCTTCTCACAATCGTAGCACCCGCCTCCGTTTCTCCTCATACTCGCCGCCTGTATCCATTTTCACATTCTACTTGCATGTACACACTAGAACAGGCGTTCTTCCCCGCCCCCCTCCTCCACGACAATACGTGAACCGCTGTGTTGGTCTTGTGACTTGCACCGTGACAACAGCACAACACACTTTCCGTATTCCCCCTCATCTTTTTTGTAATTCCCCGTTTACACACACCTAGATACACATTTTTTTCGTTTGGTTTGAGTTCTCACTTTGGTTTGCCACGTGGCACCTAGATTTGTTTCCCAACCGCGTACGTCATTTTGTTGCCGAGGCGGAGGTCATCGCTCTTTCTGACTCTCTCTTTCTCCAACACTCACTACAGTTATATATACACACACTAAATGATGAGCCGGGTCTCTGTGTCTCCGCCAGCCATTCCACCCGGTGGCACGCCCGGCGACAAGCGCCACTTCGGGGCGTCGACCGACGACGCGGCCATCTTTCTGGAGGACACGATGGACCTGCCGACCGCGCAGTGCATCTCCCTCTCGCCGTCGGCGGCCGCCATTCTCTCACCGCAGCGCGCACCGACAAACGCTGACCACGTCGACGTCACCGAGTATGACGCGGTGCACCTCGGCAGCGCACGCAAGAGCGGCGGCGCACACCGCGACGGCTCGGGCCTCTCCGGCGCGGCGGTGCGGCTGAACTTTGGCAAATCCCCGACTCCAAAGATGAATCGGCTGCACAACAGCAGCTCTCTGTCACGCAGCGCGCAGCGACCGGACTCGCAGTCGGCGTCTCGCCACCATCAGAGCCACTCAGCGGCTCGCCCGAGTGGCGTCGCCTTCACGCCTGCCTCGAAACTGTCCACTGGGATGGACACGCCGAGCCACTCCACTCTCGACGAGGCTTGTGTCGCGCTGAGCGAGTACGAGCGGCTGGAGCGCGAGCGAAACCGGTACCAGAAAATGTACGAGCACCAAAAGGTGCTCTACGAGGAGATGAGTGAAAAGAACGCCGACACCTACCAGAAGCTGCAGGACCGCATCGTCGAGGTCGTCGCCCTCTCCACCCGCAACGAGGAGAGCAAGCGTTTCATCCGGCAGCTCAAAAAGGAGATGTCGGAGAGCCGCACGCGGGTGATGAACATGCAGAACCGCGTGCTAGAGGATCAGCGCGCCGATCGGCTGGACCGCGGCCGCTACGAGGCCATGCTGAAGGAGCAGGACGCCAAGTACGACCGCATGCTGGCGCGGCACGAGGCCAAGATGGCGGGCCTGGAGAGCCTTGTGAAGGACCTGACGTGCATCGAGGACGAGCACGGCGCGATCCACGTCGCTCAGCTCGATGCGCTGCTGCGGGCCTCGTACTCCAAGAGCACCGCCCTCTTCAGCGATCTTCTCCGCCAAGGACGCCAGATCGACTACTTCTACGACAGCAAGGCAGACTTGGACCTGCAGGTCGACCAGCTGCGCAAGGAGAAGCGGGAGATGGAGGCGAGCATCGCGGAGGAGCGCCGGCACACGATGTATCAGACCGAGCGCTTCGTCGAGCAGATTGAAGAACAGCAGCAGCAGATCCTCAGCCTCCGGCAGATGCTGATCCGCACCATGGAGTGTGTGGAGGCGGACGAGGACGATGAGATGGGCAGCTTTGGCTCGCGCAGCAGCAGTTTCCACTCGATGAGCGACGAGGAGGAGTACGTGGTGGAGGTCGACCACGACTTCGCCACCTCGGCGCGCACAGCACGTGGAAGCGGAGGCAGCAGCAGCAGCAGCAAGAGTCACAAGGACGCGGCGGCCGAAGCGGCTGGGTCGACCCCTCTCATGAGTCATGCCGTCGTGCGCGTCGCTCAATCGCGCAAGCCAGACGCCAAGCCCGCGACCGCCAGAGGCTCTGACGCGCCACCAGCGACAGCAGCGCCAGCAGCGGGTGGTCGGACCGACTGCGCCTCGCCAGCATTTCTGGCCGAGAGGGAACGCAATCGCCCGTTGCTGAGCACCGTTGTTCGTCAGAGCGCGCCGCACGACGACAAGGACGGCAACGAGGACGACGCCAACGACGGCGCTGAGCGCGACGTGGAAACTGAAGCGGACGCTAGGGAGACGTCTCGTGCCAAGGGCTCCACAGCAGCGGCTTCGAGCACCAACAACGCACACGCCACACGACGCTCACACGGGCGACTGAGCAGCGGGTCTGCCGCCAAAGGCGCGGCCTCGCTCATTGCTACTGCAGGCACGCGCCGAAGCGGCGGTGACAGTGCGCCGAAGAAGGAGGTCTCGCCATCATCGTCATCCAGCGCGCCACCGTCACACAACCCGGTCCGTGCGGATGACAACGCACCCTCAGCGACGGCCTCGATGGTGCGGCGCAAGTCCGACGGCCTCTTCGCCGCGCCAGCCGAGAAGACGAAGCGTGAGGACAGCGATGGGCGGCCGGGTGCGACCGCGGCTACATCACAAGGCCGCGCATCGGCGAAGAAGCTGGACTTCTCGACCGCACTTGCCGCCGTTGCGGAAATCCGGGAGCGTTCCCGACAAGCCCGCGCGTCTGCCGAGCGTGGTGGCGACGAGACGGAGGCGGACAAGGAGAACACGAGGGTTCACATCACCACTGCCACGGGCAGTTCTGTTCGGGCAGCCAAGGAGGCGCCGTCCAAGGTCAAGTCAGTCACGCGCGTCTGCGACGACGACGACGATGACGACAACGACGCGGCACCGCGGCTGACACCACATTCCCGCTCTCACGCAAACACACAGGGCGGCTCAGCAACCACTGGCGCGAAAAGCACCCTCACATCGCCCAGCAAGAAGCCACCCACTTCCACAGCAGTGTAGCAAAAGTGTAGTAGTGAGCCGGTTGAATAAAAGTACAACAAGCCTCTCTGTGTGCCTCTCTCACTGTCTCCTTTTCATTCACTCGCTCACTGATGCTCTTTTAGTGGTTGTTGGTGGCGCACTTGTTGGGTGTACACGATGTCACATTCTCGGTTTCCGTTTTCTTTTTTCACGCGTTCCTTGTTTGAAGTGTTTTCTTGTTGTTTGTTTTCCTTAGATTGTTCTCTCCGTTTTTTTTATACCTTTTCTGTCTCTCTCTCTCTCCCGTTTTCCAATTCTATTCCGCCTACACACAGTTACTTCCTAGATTCACAGGCCTGACTGCGGTCACAACAACAAAAAACGCAATGAATATACAAGAAGTCACTACTTTTACTTTTGTGACGTGAAACGCCGTGTAACAGAGAACAGCGACACAGTAGCTGTATCAACATGAAATGGAGGCGATGTGCGCCTGTACGTGGACAAGGCGCTGTTGCTGTTGCGCTGACTCGCGCACGCACGCACACACACACACACACGCACACAGTCTCGTTCATTTCGGCGCGGCTCCGCGAAGGCCCGTGCGGTTATGCATGTGGTGCGAGGGACGGAGACGAGCGTGCGTGTACTGTGAGCCATTAGCCAATCCAACACAACTCTCACGCCTCCTCTTCTTTTCCAACTGCTCTCATCCATGTGTCGCAACTCAGTGCAGGTGTGCCCTGCGATCAGGTGTCCCAGACTTGGACTTAGGTTTTCTCCTTTCTTTGTTTTTTTTCTCTCTCTCTCTTTCAGTTTCTTCTTAGATTAGATGGGCTCGCTGGATGCGTTGCGCGAGGCGTGTCGCGAAGGTGACAGCCGCTCGATTCGCCGCCTGCTGACGCTGAGCGGGCCCGATTTGCTCTCGCAGGACCAGACGTACTACGAAGAGAACAGCTGCTTGTGGCTGTGCGCTGAGCGCGGTCAGGCATCCGCGTTGGGCATGCTCGTGCGGGCGGGCTGGTCCGTTAACGGCGAGTGCGATACCTCGGACGCGAGCCACAGTCACTGTGTGGCCCCGCTCTATGTGGCCGCCCAGAACGGGCATGTCGACGCCGTCAGCACTCTGGTGGAGTACGGTGCGGGTGTGGAAGCTGAGCGTGGCGCCTCCGGGGCAACCGCTCTCTACGTGGCGAGTCAGCAAGGCCACAGCCCCGTCGTGCGTCTTCTGCTCGGGGCGGGGGCGGCTGTTGACCATGGCACCCGCGACGGCCTCACACCGCTGATGGTCGCCGCGCACCAGGGCCACTTGGCGTGTGTTGTGCTGCTGCTGCGGGCCGGTGCCGATCCACGGCGCGTCGCGCTGGGCCAGACCGTGCGCCAGTGGGCCGCTGCAGGGGGCCACGCGACGGAGCTGGAGGCCGCACTGAAGCGCGCAGCGAACTATCGCACCAAGCGTGCAGAGGTCTCCGCGGTCGTCTCCACTTCCCCCGCGGCGACGGAGCGAAAGTCACAGGCACGCAAGACTTCGCCAAGAGCCATCACACAGGCCGCTGACGATCTCGAGCGTGGCCTGCTGATGGACAAGTCACTGTATGCGTCGCGGTCTGCTCGCCTGCGTGATGAGATCGACAAGCAGCAGAGAGGCGAGCCGAACATCTTCACGGTGAGCACGGTGCAGGAGGTGGAGCAGATTCAGACGGCGTGGGACGCCTACAAGAAACGTCTGGAGGCGGAGATGCGGGCGGAAGTCAAGGCACCGCGCACCCTCGCACCTGCACTCACGTGACCGACGAGGCGCGCGTTGAAAATGACTATTGTACACTCTTACACATCCACACTTGGTTGATTGTTTCTTTTCCAGTGGAAGATGCGAACAAGAAAATGAAACCAAAAGAGAAAAGAACAACATATCCAAGAGTAAATCCCTCCCTCCCCCCTCCCCCCTCTCTTGCCACACGCTCACCTCATTCTACACCTCCACAATATTTCCCTCGTTTTCTTCTTCACAAGTACTGTGACATCGAAGTGCTTGGCAGCGCTTTATTTTGTCGTTGTTGCTTTTGTGTGTGTGCGTCTGCTGCTCACTGTCTTGTTTGTGCTGGCTTTCCCATTGTTCACGTTTCTCTCTCGATTTCCTTTTCGCTGCCTCTCCCTCTTTTTTTGTTCTTTCTTTCCAATCATCACTTCATAGTCATGTCTCGCAGCTCAAAGCAGGCGGCTGAGATTAGCTTCCAGCATCTGCTCAAAACAGAACGCGTGGTGCGGATAGAGTGCGAACGCAAGGAGGCCAAGGCGCGCCTCCGCCTCATTGACGCCATGTCCCAGGAGGTCGACGAGCAGCTCATGTATGTCGCGCAGTTCAAGCAGGTCTGGATTGCGCACCGTAAGCAGCTTGAACAGGAGCGGCGCGCGCTGATGGACGAGGAGAACACAAGCCGCACGACCATCGAAGATGACTACGTGAACGGAGCAAACGCGATCATCCGCACGCACCACCCCTTTGCTATCATGGGAAAGAAGCGGCCGATCCGCAGCGTGAGTCTGGCCGCCTAACTGTGTGTGTGTGTGTGTGAGCCATCGCACGAACCTTCCGTTTGTGTTTGCGTTTACTGTACCTTTTAGAGTTGCTTACTCAAAACAACGAAAGGAAAGAATCGTACTCTAAATCACTTGAATTGTGGGGCAATGTAAAATAATAACTGTGAGGTCAAAAAATAATAAAAAAGGTAACGACTGTTCTGCAGAGTCTTCTCTCTCTGTCGACGTTCCGTGCCGTACTGAGAATGTCCACTGCGAGACATGCGTTGAGACGAATGCACCTCGTTTTTGGCTCACAGTGTTTATTTGTTTGTTTTCGCGGAAACACCTCCCGTTCTCATTTGGTTCTCAATCACCCACTTCAACAATCTCCCTCCCTACCGCCAACAGAACGTGAGGAGCTACACCGCCTCACCCCCCCCCCCGGTCCTCTTCCATTTAGATTTGACTTTCTTATACCGCTTGTTGTATAGACACACAGACACACACTTACACGTATAGAGACATACCCCCCGTTTATTCACAGTTGCGTGCATGTCCACCAACTACGTGACTCCAGGCCGACGCTCAGGTAGCTTGTCTGCTGTCAACGGCACTGGCAACAGTAGCAGCAAGCGCGTCGTTCGATCAGCGCTCGAGGTACTCATGGACACAGCGTCGCCGGAAATCGGTGTGGCAGTGCGGAGTGCGCCGTTAGCCAGCCCTTCTCCACGGGCGCCGTCTCCCGCACCCGTGCCACCGTCCAGCGCGGGCTTCACCGTCACGTACGCAACGGCTGCGCCCGTCACAGCCGCTGCCTCTCGTCGCCCATCCCCCGCCTCGGCGGACACCATCCGCACTGAGCATCGCAAGACGGGTGCGCCACGTGTGGTGCGTGAGGAGCCCAGTGCGCTTGCCTTTCTCTCGCCACCGCAAGAGGCAAAACGGCGGGCGCGCAGCACGGGTCACGACGTGGCATCAGAGAAGACCAGCCGGGTCGAGGATCACAGTCGACCGCGGATCCCGCAGCCACGTCCGCACTCTGCGCCTCGCACGATCGTCGTGTCCTCGCCACCGGAGACGTCCCGCAACCTGTACGAGGAGGTGGAGCTGGCCTCAGCGGACGCAGCCCGTGAACCGCCCGCACCACGCGCCACCAAGACCGTCTCATTTTCTTCTTCTCATGACGACGACGGCGGCAGCAGCAGCATCAGTGGCTCAGGCCGCTCGCGCGCCACTCTCGACGACGAGGAGGCCGAGGATGGCGATCACGGCGCGCTCTACACAGAGGACGAGCTCATGACGCGTGTCGAGGAGATGCTGACCGCATACGAGCAGCAGCGCGACGACGAAGAGACCGCCGTGCTGGAGCAGGTCGCTGAGGAGATCGAGCACCACAAGGCACGCTACGATGCGCTGCGCGCTGAGCACACGACCATCACCGCCGCACACGCGCAGCTGCAGACGCGAATGCAGGAGAGCGACAGCTACGCACGCACCCTGGAGCAGAAACTAGCGGCGTTGCACAGCAGCAGCCAATCCCAGCGCGAACGCGCCGATCGTCTGGAGGTGGCGCTGCGCCACGAGCAGGACGCCAAGCGACTCCCCAGCCCGCCTTCTGTGCGTGACACGGCGGCCGCGTCGGCTCGCCTCGCTGAGCTCGAGGCGCAGCTGGCGGCCAAGGACACGCAGCTCTCCGAGACGCACGGCCAGATAGCTCAACTCACCGCCGCCGCAGAGCAGCACGCGAGGGAGAAGTGGCAGTTTGAGCAGGACTGCGAGGCAATCAAGAGCCGCGTCGTGTTCTTCAGCGAGCGAATGGCAGAGATGGAGACGGTGCTGCGCGAGAAGAACGGCCAGCTCCAGCGTGCGCAGCGCCAACTCGCTGACGCCCGGGCCGAGCAGCAGCAGCTGAAACGACAGGCTGCCGAGACTCCGTCCGTGAACGACAAGCTGGCCGAGCTCCAGAGCCACCTCCAACAGCAGACCGACGAGGTCCGGCGCCGCATGCACCGCATCACGGTGCTCGAGCGTGAGAAGGCCGCGCTGGCGGATGAAACGCACGGTCTGCGCCGCGCAGTCTGCAGCGCAGCGACGCATCAGAAGCGTCTGGAGGCGACCCTCGACAAGGTAGTTCGCACGCTGCGCCTCTACACGCGGAAGCCACAGCTGTGGCTGCTTCCCGCGTCTTCGCCGTCGACCACCAGTGGGGCACGCGGCAAGTCGACCTCGCCACCGCTTGTGGACAGCCTCGATGGCACGCAGACCTTCTTCTCGGTCAACGGCCTGGCGGACGCGCTGATGGAATCCACCTCCTCGAACGCGTCTTCGTCTGAGTTGAATGAAGGCTCTGAACGACAGGTGGCGAGCGACGAGGATGAGCCGTACAGCGCAGCGGCGTCCTCATACGATGACGAGGGCACGAAGAGTCCCGTGCCACGGTCGCGCGCGCGCAGCTCACCGTCCACACGGGCCACTGCAGAGACGATGCGTGGCGGTTCTCGCCGCGCTCGCACCATCTCTCCACAGAGCTCCCGCCCAACAACGACATCGTCGTCGTCACCACCACAGAAGGAGGAGATCACCAAGAAGCGGTCCAAGGCGGGCGTCAGCGACATGCGCGCGAGCCAGTCGGAGTGCTTGCGTGTCGCTCAGGAAATGGAGCGGCAGGTGACCACGCTACACGCCAAGACCCAGTCCTACATTGCGCGTCTGCAGCGCAAGCACGCCCAGCTCATTGCGTCGTCGGCTGAGACCGCAGCACACGCCGCCACATCCACAGGCGCGAGCCCGGTGCCGCCAGCGGCAGCACCGAAGGCGGATGGCGCGGTCGCCTTGCAGCGGCGGCTGGAGGACGGGTGTCGCGCTCTCAAGGCCGCCTTGGAGGCCAAATCGGCAGAATTCGAGGAGGTGCAGACTGAGTGCCGCCTTCGCGGCGACGACCTGCAGCTTCTGGAGCGCCACGTGCACGAGCTGCAGCGTCAGCTCGCCACGCGCGACACGCAGGACGGTGCCTCACAGGCCAGCATCGCCAAGATGGAGGAGGAGCTGCTGACACTTCGCGCCGCTGTTGCGGCGGGCAACGCCGAGATCGAGGCACGTGCAAAGGAGTGCGCGCGTGTGGGCGAGGCGCTGGCGACGGCGCAGCGAGAGCTCACGGAGGCGGAGCGCGTGGCCCAGGTGCGAGCAGCTGAGTGGCAAGAAAAGCACAGTCTCGCCGTGGCACGCGTGAAGCGACTCGAGGAGGAAAAGGCAGCACTCGAAGCGGTGGTGGCGGAGGGGAAGGAGCGGACGAGGGAGCTCCAGGGTCAGCTGCAGGGCGTGCGCTCGCAGCAGGCCGCGGCCCGGCAACGCGGTGGTCGTGAGCAGCGCGAGATGACGCAGGACTTGGGCCAGCTGCGCCAGCAACTCGCGTCCGTCACGGCGCTGCACGAGGCGAACAAGGCGCAGCTGGAGAAGGAGCGGTCCGAGTCGGCCGCGCGCGAGACCAACGCACAGCGCCAGCAGGACAAGCTGCAAATGAAGCTGGGCGTGCTGAAACAGCAGCTGATGCAGCTCGCGAATGAGCACGCGCTGCGATGCAGCGGGGAGCAGGGCATGCTGACCACGCTCCTGGATATGCTGCGGTCCTACAGCGTGCAGCCCGTCGAGACGGACGGCGGCGCCTCACCCCCAATCGAGGGCACGCGCTTGTTCCAGCCGCAGACCGACGTCTCCGACCTCCTCGCGGACAGCACCCACAACAGCAGTCACGTGAATGCGCTGCTCAATGGGCACTCCCCAGCCACCCCGGCAGCCCTGGCACGTGCAGAGGCAGATGCGCACGCGTCAGCTGCTGGTGCCACCACGACGATGACGACACCGTCCCTCGGCTACGTGACGCGTTGCCGCGGTGAAGTCGTCTGTCGCGTGCAGCGCGTGCTACTCGAGCTGACACGCCTCCAGATGCTACCCCGGCAACAGCAACAGCAGCCAGAACATGGTGACCGCACAGCATCGCCCAGCGTAAAGGCAGCAGCAGAGCGCAGCCCGGTCACCAGTCACAATCGCGGCAGTCCGATTCCGGCGGAGACAGAAATCGATGATGACAAGGAGCTGGTGATGCACGGCTGCTCCGTCCACGATGAAAGCGACAATCACACTGATGACGACAACACATTCGTGGACGATGACTTTCTCAAAGTGCTGCAGCAGTGTTGCCGCTCGACCAGCTCTCCACTTCGCGACGACGACCACGCTCACGTGAAGGCTGCGTCGTCGACACCACGCGGGAGCTCTCCGCCGTTTCTCCGTGAACGCCCCCTCAACGCCCCACCACCGCTTCCAAAGAGCCACACGAAGCCTGTCATGACGCCTGCTGCACAAACACGCGCACCACACGCCCACCTGCTGCGAGGCCACACGGACGGCACGGTGACGCCGGTCTCTTCCATGGCGGCCGCGCTGCGTTCGCAATCGGCGCTTTCTTCTTCACCATCTGCCTTTGCGCCTCACGAGACGCGGCCGATCTGATTATCACACGCTGCATCGATCCCCTGTAGTGTGGCGAACAGTTTTTGTTTTTGCTATGGTTTGTTTATATAGATTTTTTTTGTGATTCCATACAGCCCGTCCGCACATTTCCCAAGTTGTGCGCGCGTTTTTTTTTTTAGATACCTGTCGTTCTGTCATAGTTTTTTCGCTTCTTTTTTTTTCTCCAAGATCATTCCTCCCAAATAGTTGCCTTCCAAAATGTGCAGAACGGAAACCGTTGTGGAGCGCGAGAGAGAGAGAGAGGCGAGTCCCCTCCTCCCACCGCACTCCTAACACGCACACGCTCGCGATGCCTTGGATGTCAAGAAAAAAATGGAAGGCAAGACTTTGCACCAGCGTCGCACCAGCCACGTTCCTTGTCCTCGAGGCAGCAGTTGACACCGCATTGCTTTCCTACCACACCATTCTCCTGCCCGCCTCCAAAAGCCTGGAAGAAGGAAACACTCTACCGCGATTTTTTGTTGGTTGCGCTTCGGCTCTATTATTATTATTATTATTATTTGCTCGTTTCGTTTCTTCTCGCACCGACGACGACGACGCGGTTCACTGCTTCATCATGTCCAGTCGTCAAATGCGCAGATTGCAGCATCTGGTGGATGCCTCGACCGGTGCGGACGCCGATTTTGGCGAGACGGTTGAGGAGGCATCGTCGACAATGAAGCCTGCCAACGCAGAGCGGCGCAAGAAGGGGCAGAAGAAGTCATCCTCGTCGTCCAAGCCAGCACCGTCCAAGCAGCACGACACACCAGAGTCAGCTGCCGCCCTTTCAAGTGAGGCCAAGGACGGCCGAATGGAGTGCGAGCTCCCAGTTCCTGTCGTCAAGCGCACACGCGCCACGGCGGAGTCGTCTTCCGCTTTGACTCAACCACCAGCCACCACCAGCACCACGAGCGTTGGATCGGACACGCACAGTGCCTCCGCGCCCACAAAGCCGAGCACCACGGTCTCGTCTTCGGCGGCATCCCCGCCGAGTGTCTCCGCACACGCCACCAAGTCCGCCACCACGGCGAGCGGTAAAAAGAAGGCCAAAGGCAAGAAGCAAGCCGCGCACGACGACGAGGAGGACGCGCTGCTGGAGGCGGTGCTGCAGCAGAGAGAGCTGGAGGCGGCCGCGCTGCCAACGGACCCGATGGATGCGGACACGTCTGACCCGTCGCAGGACATACTGCGCCTTCTCGTCGAGTGCGACGTGGCGCGCCTCGATACGCGTGTCGAGCGCGTCCGCTCCTTTGGCGCGAATGCCGTGGAGGACTACGGCGACGGCCTCACCACGTCCCGCATGCCCGATGGCGCGCCGCGCGACAACGGCAGCAACTCGCTCTTTCCCGAGCACCACGGCCGCTTTCACTTCAAGAAGAGCGTGTTCGCCTCGCCGAACCGCTATCGCTGGCCGCCGTTCGACAGCGAGGACACGTTTGTGCAGGTCGTGACCGACGCGCCAGCCGCAACCACCAGCCCGAGCCCCAGCCACGACGTGAGTGGCAGCCCCGCTAAAGGACCCATCGTCTTCCGCCTCAACGTCGATACGCCGGCCTTCAAGCGGGCCCAGAGCGCACTCGTGCAGGCCGTGCAAGGACACGGCAACGTGCAGGCCCTGGTCGACTGCCTCGCGCACCACGGCGTCTATCACGTGCCAACGCTGCTGCAGCTGCGGGAGACGTTCCAGCTGATGAACGACCCGCTGCGCGCGCACGAGATGATCGACATTGCGCTCTATTACGCGGGCATCATGCTCTCGCGCTTTCCGCTGGCCAGGACGTGGCGCACGCGGCAGCTCCCGCTTGCCGTCGGCAACACGGTCGGCAACCGCTGCATCCATCGCACGCTGTGGCTCGGCATTCACGCTGCGCTTTCCCGCGGGTGCATGCGAACCGCGTTCGAGATCAACCGTTGTCTGCTCTCGCTCGACCCCGACGATGCGTTCGGTGCCTTGCTCACTCTGGACTACACGGCTCTGCGCGCGAAGCGGTGGGTCTGGCTGCTGCAGGTCGTCTCGCTCTACAGGGCCGCGCTGCCCAGCGGCGCGTCCCCGGAGTCTCTCCTCGCGGACGGTTTCAGCGAGGGTCTCGCGAGTGGGACGGAGCGGCTGAACGCGACGTGCTGGCCGCAAGGGCAGTCGTGGACGACGCCCGAGATGGCGACGTGGCTGTGCCTGTCGCCGGGCCTCGCCTTCAGCGCCGCCCTCGCACGCCACATGCTGGACCGCGAGGAGGCACTCTACGTCAGCGAGTCGCAGCAGAACGCGGCCGCCAAGCGTCCCAAGGTGCTCAAGGAGATGACCGCCGCTCAGACGCAGGTGGTGCACAGCAGCCCCAGTGCCGAGCAGCTCATGGTGTGGGCGATGCAGCAGTACCCGCTCGCCGCCACTGCCCTGGTGGCGGAGCTCGGCGGCATCGAGACCGTCTGCAAGGGCCAGTCCGCGCCGAACGCGCTGTGGGACTCGCTGGTGGTGGCCGCGTCCCTTTACGAGGAGGCCGCCGGTGCGAATCCTCACGCGTGCGATCTGCATGAGGCGCTGGCGCACGTCGCGGAACTCTTCGTGGCGCGCGCGACGGACATGTGGAAGGCGCCAGACGTGATGAACTTCCTGCGCCTGGTCCTCACACGCCCGGAGGTGTGCGACACCAGCGTGCCCGGCTGCCTCTACGATCCGCACCGCGCCGACTCGCTGCGCGCACTGCTGCGAGACTACGCGCCAGTGAGGATGAACGGCCTGCACCGCTATGCCGACCGCACGGCGGCTGAGATTCGCGATGACGCGCCGACGGCGCTGCCAGCGGACCTCCTCAACGGTGCGGACGATGGCGGCGACGCGATGGACGTGGGTGACCTGGAGGCGTTCCAGCGCATGATGGCGAACGCGCAGGGACCGCCCGCCGCGGCGGAGCTGGCGCTCACCGAGCACGACGCGTTGCTGCGGTTTCGCGCGCTGTACGGGGTGTCGGCGGATCCGGACGACCAGGGCACCGAAGCCGAGCTCAGCGCATTCCGCCACCGCTTTCATGATGAGGAGCACGGCGTCGCGGAGTTCCTCGGCGGCATGAACCCCGCCGTCCTCGCGTTTCGCGCACTCGCGCCACGGACAACGATGGAGAGCATCGCGCTGGAGGCGGCGCTGGCGGCGCGCGGCATCGCGGATCCCGTGAGGGCCGAGGCCGCTGCGCACCGCGCCCGCGACGAGGAAATGTGGGACGCCGACAACGAGGATGCTTGGGCCTCGGCTGAGGAGGGCGGGCACGACTCGGAGGATTGGGGCGAGCCAGAGGAGTGAGGCGTGTGTGTGTGCGACTCGAGATACTTAATGAGTGCACGTGTCTGCACGATCCAGTTAAAACATCAACACACAAAAAGAAACGCCACAACAGTAACTACAACAGCCAAACGGTGTGAATAGGGTTGGACGAGAGAGAGAGAGAGAGTGATGAAATCAGCTGCGTGCGTGTATCTGCGGTCACTTCAACGACGTGGAGAGTCTCTTCTCCGCACTCTTGCCTCCTCCTCCGGTCTCTCTACTCACACTCACACGCACACGAAGAATGCATGTCTTCCTTGCCATCAAAGACTGACGGTCGCGTGGTGTCGCCGACAGTACATCTCAAAAACTCTCTCACCGTCTCTCTCTCTTCTTGTTTTTCTTGTTCTGGCCTTTCAATCTGAGAATACTCACTAATGGTTTGGCCGATGGGTCATGCAACAGGTGGTGATGGGCCAGAGACGGATTCCTTCACGCTCACGGACAAGCTGCAGCGTGTGAGTGAGGCGGATGTCGCCAGCGTCACACGCGAGGACGTGGAGCGCCTGAAGAGCCGCGTTAACAACGATATGCTGCGCGCTGCGATGGAGACAATGCTGGCCGAGAACAAATTCTGTGGCGTGCTTGCGCAGTCGTCACCGGCGGCGTGGGATGCGGCGTCGCGTCACATTCGTCCTACGCAGGCGCAGGTCTTTACGTCCCTCGTGAAGGACAGGATGATTTTGTTGTTCAACGTGCTGCCACACCTGCCCGAGGATTTTCTGACCATGATGGAGGATTCCCTCACACCCTTTTGACGCCCATTGCACGCGGCACAGTTTGTATGTCGTGTATCTTCACAAACTGCTCAATCACACCTACACAAAAACACCAGGCTAGTTTATCTATGAGCCTGACACAAGATGTCACATCCTCATGCGAGAAGAAAAGTCGCTCTCTTCAAGAGCGTCTGTGGTTTGTTCTCACTTCTCTCTCACTCCCTGGACGTACTGGCATGAACAACGAAAGTCACAAATGATCGCTCATGGCCGCTTGTTTTCCCCTACCCTAACTTCTTCCCCCCCCCGTTCTCCTCCTCCTCCCAGTGTATTCAGCGATGACCTCCGAGGCGCCGCCGATTGTTGGCAGTTTGCGTGACTACCTCGCCAACCAGCACCTGCTCCGCTCATTATCGAACGACGCACTGGATGTCGCCCTTGTCGACGAGCTCGGCCTTCGCTACGAGGCGTCGCTTCGCCTGTCGCCGTGCCGCCAACGGCTTGTGTTGCTGGATACAACGTCGATCACGCATGCCGAGAGCGCGGTCGCCGAATCCAGTGATGTCTCCGTCACACGTGGCGACAGCTGGCTTGTGATCCCCCTAAACAGCCGCACGACGGTCTCGGTGCAGCCTGACAAAAGCGGCAGGCCATATCAGATGGCACTTGGCACGGAAGAGGACGACGTGCGCCTCGTGGTGGAGCGGCGGCCGCGCACTCACATGCAGCCGCTCGTGACAGTTGTGCAGAGGCTGTGTCGACAGGCGCACGCCACGTACTCAGACCCGACCGCGGACGTGATGATGTCGGAGCCACCACCACGACCACCACCTGTCTCAGTCGCTGCCGCCTCCCCACCTCTGGCCACGCCATCGAATGCATCTGCGTCAGCAAATGCGAGTCCATCATCACCGCCACCACCAGCAGCAGTGACCGTCCAGGACCTCTGCAGATCGCTCCAGGCGAAGCTCGACGACGTGCGCAGCGTGCGCCAGCAACTCCTGCAAACACCCAACTCTGTGAACAGCGACCGCACACCACTCGAACGCACGCCAGAGAAGAGCGCCATCGTGGCGGTGCACTTTCCCTCCACGTCCCCGATGTCGCCACCGCAGGCGGACGTGGAGCGCCTCTGGCAGCTGGAGCGGCCGTGTGCGCCGTACTCGGAAGGGCAGTCCCTCGGCACGATCGGTGTGTTGGGGCCCGCGAGCGACGACGACTCCGCCCAGCGACGTTACCGCGAGATTCACGGCAGCGATATCTCGTCCCTCACCGACGCCGCGGAGTCGAAAACGCCCGACAGCGAGGACGTGTAGCGCCACGTTCACCCCTCTTCTGTCCCACTCTTTACACAACCAACAGAAACTAAACATTGACAAGTCCACCACAGCGAATCTCCCTATCTCTACCACCACTGTGGTGACACAGTGCAACGGCGTGCGTTCTATCATCGTGACGCGCCATTGTGTTATCGTTATCAGCACTGCTGCTCTCGCGCTATTCTCTCACCACGCCACATCACCGCACTCTCTGCCTCCATTTCTATGCTTCAGCCGCAAGCAAATTCTGCATTCCAACACACAACACAGCACGCACTAAAACAAAAAAGCTAACACACTTAACGAACAGCAAAAAGCGTAACACAAACGACTACCACGACTCCTCCTACCAGTTGAGATCATGTCGGCGACCCTTGCTCTCCCGCAAAGCCGCGGTGCCACGATTGCTGCCGCGGTCGGCGCCGTGAGCATCGTGAACTACCTCCTCCTCAAGTACCACCTGCTGCCCAGCGGTGTGATGCACGCCTGGTTCGCCATGTCCGCCGCGACGTGCGTCCTGAGCACGTCGGCGCTGACGGCCCTGATTGACCCCTTGCGCTACATTGGCGTGCCGTCCTACTACACCCAGCGCATCTGCATCTTTGTGCTGTGCATCGCCTTCAAGCTGACCTGGTACCTCAACCCCCAGATCAAAATGGACCTCCGCTTCGACGGCAACGGCCCTGATGGGAAGCCCAAGAGCTTCAAGGACGTGCCCAAGACGAACGTCGCGTTCGTCATGAACCACACCTCGTTCTGGGACATCTTCCAGTTTATCGCGCACTGCCCCATCTCCGTGCTGATGAACACGCGCACGCTGATGAAGGACTCCCTCCGCAAGATCCCGATCTTTGGCGGCATCTTCGATCGCGTCGGTCACTTCCCCGTCTTCTTCAAGTCCGATGAGGACGGCAACTTCCACGTCGACAAGGAGAGGCAGGCCAAGGTGCAGGTCAAGGTCGACGAGCACATTGAGGGCGGCGGCAACCTCGCCATCTTCCCTGAGGGTGCGGTCAACAAGGACGCCAACGTCGTTCAGACGTTCCGCTACGGCACGTTCGCGACCATGTTCGACCACAAGATGAAGGTGTACTACATGGTGAGCCTTGGCAACGAGGACACCTGGCCTCGCACGGCTGGCTTTGGCGGCTACCCGGCGGACATCCGCGTGCGCATGGGTGTGTACGAGGTGGATTACGACAAGGACGACAGCAAGAAGGTGGCGACGGAGATGCAGGCTTTTGTTCAGCGCACCCGCGACGACCTCAAGGAGGAGCGTCGCAAGGAGTACGAGGCCAAGGGCAAGCCGATCCCTGGTCCGCCGGCCGAGTACACCACGCCTGCTGCCGTCCCCGCGCCAGCCGCTGCGCCTGCTCCCGCGTAGAGACCACGACCAAGAGAAGGCACGATGTGTGTCTTGATTTGATTATTGTTTGTGTTTCTTCTCTCTACTTCGTTTGTGAGATTGCACTTTCTTTTTCACGGTGACGGCGTGGACTCGTGATTTGCCGCACCTGTTTTTGTTGTTTTGTTTTCCGCACCCGCGTGTGTGTCTCCGTCGCGTTTTCTTGTCACTGTTCCTCATAGCACAAACGCTCGCTTACTGTTGCGTAGAAAAACAACGAACGGACGAACAACAACCAGTCATTGGCACAACACCCCGCACACCGTTGAGTCGAGTGTGTCCACATGGAAGTGAATGAACGTTCACCACTGAAAGCCTCACAGCACCACAGCTGTTCCTCACAACGTGTGTGTGTGTGTGTGTGTGTGTTGAGCTGTCAGCTTCATCGTATTGCCGAATCTCACGCACATGCATACGCACACATCGCTAACACAGACCGCTTCAGTAGTATGTCCTCACAGTTGAAAACGAAAAAGTGTTGTGCTACGGTTACTCACTGTGCATCTTTTTTTTTTTTTCCTTGCCACAAATCCTTCCTCACTCGCCTTCTTGTCTCTCTCTGTCTCCGTGCCTCTTGCTCATAAACGATTGAAGAGAAGGTCAAGCGCACCCTCTTTACTTTTACGCGCACACACAGAAGCTACATTACTATTATTATTTCGGTACCGCACACACACGTTGTTCTTCGTTGAACAGAAACGAGGAGACATAACAGAAGCTGCAAGCATGTGCATCGCTGTCCTCGGTGTGCTGGCCGTGCTGTTCGCGGTGTGGTACGTGCTGTTGTCACGACGTGTGGTGCCAGTTGCGATGATGCGCGGGTGGTTCCTCATCGTGAATCTGCTCACTATTTTCCCCGTCTCAGGCTTCACGTTTGTGATTGACAGTCTCCGTCACGTTGGCGTCTCGGTGTACTACACGCAGTCGATCTGCATCGTCATGTTGTGCGTCGCGTTCCGCGTCGTGCAGTGGTGCAATCCACAGATCAAGATAAAGGTGACGTTTCGCGATGGCCTCACGGGATTCGGCAACCTTGTAGATGGCGCCGCGCTTGTGGGTAATCACACCTCGTTCTGGGACGTCTACGTGGTGATCGCCATGCTGCCCCTGCGCTATCTGATTCGCACGCGCACGCTGATGAAGTCTTCGTTGCGTGAGATCCCGATCTTTGGCGGCATCTTCGATCGCGTCGGCCACTTCCCCGTCTTCTTCAAGTCCGACGAGGACGGCAACTTCCACGTCGACAAGGAGAGGCAGGCCAAGGTGCAGGTCAAGGTGGACAAGCACATTGCGGGCGGCGGCAACCTCGCCATCTTCCCGGAGGGTGCAGTCAACAAAGATGCCACGAAGCTTCAGACGTTCCGCTACGGCACCTTCGCGACCATTTTCGAGTACCGCATGCCGATCTACTACGCCGTCATGGTCGGCAACGACTGCACGTGGCCGCGCTGGGCTCCGTACGGCGGCTGGCCCGCGGACATTGTCGTGGCCTGTGGCGCCTACCCCATCGACTTTGAGCACCAGAACGCCAAGGATGTCGCCACAGACATGCAGGCGCACATGCAGAGCGTGTACGACGAGGTTGCGGCGACGATGCCACCGAGGAGAAGACCGCCTCAGGCAACGCCCAAGACGCAGCACGCCAAGTAATCCCAATGTGCGCGACGAAGATGTGTGTAGCTTACTCTTTTGTTTTGTGTGTTTGCGTGTTTTACCGTTGCCACTAGCGGCAGTAACGCTGTCACTGACGGGAGCAAAAAGTTGTGAACGCATCTGTGTGCATAGAACCCCCACCCACACCTACCTACTTCCGCTTGATACCAGTACTGTCGTTGCTTGCTTTCACCCGATTCTGTTTTATTGTGTGTCATGGTGTGTGTCTTTGAACTCTCGGTGTTGACTTTGTTGCTCTGTCTTGTTGTGAAACTCATCCATTAACTCAACTGAACGAAATACACGACCACGTCACGCAATGCAAACCATGCTCGACTGAGTCCTCACGACGAGACTGTTGATGAGGTCATGATTCACTCTCCGTTATCGCTGCCTTCTCACAAAAAGATCTACATGGCCTTTCGCAAGATTGCTACTCTTTTCACCTCATTCTCACTCACTCTGTCTGTTCTCTTCCCATTTCTCCCCTTGTTTCTCTGATGCAGATCCCTGTATCGTGTCCTTACTTCTCGTAGCGGCTCCTCTTTGTGAACTCCCCACTTCACTTTGTTTGTTTGTTTTTCACTCGTTTGCTTTGCTCTTCTTTCTTCCTCTTTTTTGTTTCTTTTCTTGCCCTTGTAGCTTTACTTCCTAGTCGCTATCGCCATCTCGCTCTCAACACCCCCCACACATCCCACACGCATCATGAGCGGCGGCGCACCCAAGTACGGTGACTTTGATGTCGTCAATGAACAGACACCACAGTTCCAGGACACCGGCGCGCAGCCACAGGGACAGAGCCGTCCCGCCAAGGTCTACAGCTGCATGGCGCGCAGCTGGCCGCGCCTCTTTCTGGTCGCGTCTCTGATCGTGGCTGTCCTGACCTTCGCGTCCATCATCCTCAACTTCATTCAGGTCGCCATCAAGCCCGCCACGACGATGCTGAACATCTACTGTCTCGTCTTCAGCCTGCTCGCTCTGTCGGCTGAGCTGCGGCAGTTCGGCTGGTGCCGCAAGATTGTGTACTTTTGGATCAAGTACGTCTACTTCATTGTGTACTACAAGCCCCGCGGTATTTTCTACATCTTCTTTGGCCTTCTGCTGATGGGATCGCACGTGCTCATGTACGTCGCCGGCGCCGTGTCCATCGTCGTTGGCATCATCATGCTCCTGACCAGCCTGTTCGCGAACCTGCCCGTCTACGAGGATGCGCAGGAGGAGCGCCGCGTACACGACGAGTACGTCAAGTACCTCCAGTCCAAGAGCAACATGGCGGGCACGGGTGCTGGCATCGGCGCCAAGATCGGCAGCGCCTTCGACAACGTGACGAGCAAGCTCTCAGGCAAGGGCAAGGACGACAGCGCGCAGGCCACCGCGGGCAGCGCCCCGCCACCCGCCATGCAGCAGGAGGCCAACGTGGGTGGTTACCAGGCGCCGCCGGTCGCGCAGGGCAGCCAACCCGCGCAACCCGCCTTCCGTGAGAAGGAGCCGTCCAGCGATGACGAGGACGACGACGCCGCCGCCGTGAACAAGCCTCCGCGTCGCGAGAGCGCGGGCAGCAGCGCGTACTCCCCGCGCGAGAACCCCACCGCCGGTGGCAGCGCGTTCGCCGCCTCGTCGGCCAACATGTTCGGCTCGTCTGCGCAGACCTCAACGGTTGCGCAGCCGATGAAGCAGGAGGCCGGGCTGGTGCGTGGCGGCCCCGGCGCGAGCACGAGCGATGAGCCCGTCGCTGCCACTGGCAGTGGTGAGAGTGAGCTGCGCCGGGCATTCAACGCCCGCATGAATGACACGGCCGAGGACTTGCGATAGACGTCCACACTAGTGTGGACAAGCGCACGAAAGAAAGGAAAGAAAAAAAAAGAGCAAACGTAAACGTGAGAACTGACAAGTGTGAAAGAGACAACATCAGAAAAGAAAAGAAAAGAAAAAGCCTGAGTACGTGTACAAGGGTAAATGATCCCTATCGGGAAGAAAACAAAAGGAAACCAAAATGTTGTTCCGCCCCCTATACCCAGCTCCTCTTCAGTTTTGTCTTCCCAGTCTGTTCGGGTTTCTCCTTGTTCCTGTCTTTGTTTCTTGGTGTTTGCTTGTTTTTTCTTTTTCTTTTGAAAGTGCGTTTTAGCGAGGTTGCTTTGTTTGCTTTTTCCACACCACAATCACTTGCCCGTAAAATCTCCACAATGCTCACGCGCACCGTCTGGATTTTGGCAAGTGGCTCATTGTTATCTAACTGCGACGTTTCCCAACGGCTATGCACTCTCTCGACACAAACAAAAATCTGAGAGCTCACAAAGCTACACACAACGAACGAAAGAAGGAAAGGGTCGTGTTGTCACGGCGCAGTAGTGAAGGCTGCGAGTGACGGGCCAGTTGAGCCGGCACGTTTACGGTGCCGTATCTGCTGTGCGATCGGGATTCCCACGTGCGTGCACTGAAGGAAGTGAACGCTGCTCTCTCCGTGTCTCGATCAGCGCAGATTGCTCGACACGCTTCACGCTGGTTTCTGTGACCGTGCGCATGAGTCCATGGCCAACCTTCCACGTTATCACATTGTTGTCTTCCTCCCACGTTAATCACCTCGCTCTCCTCCTCGATTATCGTGTTGTCTTTCTCTATGTTGAGTACGCGTACTTTGCCCCTTCGTGTTTCCTCGTCTTTTAGTGATACGTCCGCAGCATGTCTGACGACGACCGCCCACCGCCAGCGCGCAGCGCACGCGACAAGCCAAAGAGGCGCCGTGACGTCCCACCTAGCATGCGCCGCGCGAATCGTGTTGATCCCCGCTTCGACCCCATGTACGGCCAGGTGAATGAGAAGCTGTTCGAGTCCAACTACAAGTTCCTACAGGAACAGCAAGAGCAGGAGCAAGAGGCACGGCGGTTTCGCATCAAGTGCCTGCAGTGTGTGCTGCGCCGCTACGAACTCGAGGACGCCGGTGAGGACCTCGATGAGTACGACATCTCCGAAGACGAGCGCGAGGTCTTTGGCCCCGATCACGCGGATGATCTCACAGCGCTCAAGCTGACCCCGCCGTCCGTGATTCAGCGCGAGCTTGAAACGCTGAAGCGCGAGAGCCTGCTCTACATGTCCAGGAGCAAGGGCAAGGTTGTCACGTCACGTCGTCAAGAGCTGCGGAAGGAGCTGGTCCGGAAGGAGGTGCGCGCGGTGAAGGAGGGCACGAAGGCGCGCCCCTTCTTCCCCAAGCGCGACGCGGTGAAGCGCGCGGTGCTGTCGGACACGTTTGAGCGCCTCGAGGCGCGTGGTGGCAAGAACGCTGTCGACCGCTACCTCTCCCGCAAGAGCAAGCACTGAGTGCATCAACAGCCGCAACATCCACATAAGCGATTAAGATACCTCGACTACAATGAGAAAAACAACAATAGTAAAGTAACAACATGTGAAAAGTGACGGCAAGAGAGGCGAAACGATGACAAAAACAAAAGTGATCCACAACTTCGTATGGGGAGCATCGCATAAGGCCTCTCTCCTCCCTCTCTCTATCTCACTCCTTCTGTCTCAACCTCTTCATGCCGAGGCGACAGGTGTGATATGCTTCCCGGTTTACTTGCAGTCACCCACCTCCAATCACGTCCTCCTTCCCTACCATTTCTTCTGTTCACACTCAAGCTGATTTGACGACAGCAAACATGCAGAGCGCTGTGGCTTTTTCGCCGTCGCCGCGCGGTCCGACTGTGGCTGACACAGCGGCAGCGGACAATCACAACACTAACGACAACAACACTACTATCGATTACAGCGATGGCGGTCACGTGAATCGCCACGGCAGCCACGACAGAGACGTGGACGTCACGCTGCCGTCACTGCACGCGTTTATCGGGCGGCTGCGTGCCACAGCCAACCCGTCCACCTCGCGCAGCCGACAGCTGTCCGATGCCGAACTGCGCAAGCAAGCCGAGTTCGAGAGCCTTGACTACTACAAACCCTACCCAGACATGTACATGGAGCACGTCCGCGAGTCTTTCCTGAAGCCCGAGGTGCGCCACGGCAGCAGCAGCACCCGACGTTGGCGGGGCTTCTCAGGCACCCCGCAGCCTGCCGTTCACAGGCGCGACGACGCTGGTGAGGCAGACAACGCCGACGGCGAAGGCGGCACGCACTTGATGCACAGCTTTGCCCAGCAGCTGCAGCAGCTCCCGGGACAGTACAATGAGGCCGAGCGCAACGTCGCGCTGCGCTGGCTGCTGCACGTGCTGATCGCCGTCTCTGTCGGCGTGATGGCGACGGTCGTTTCGTACGCGGTCGAGGTCCTCGAAAAGTACCGCGCGACGGCGCTGCGTGCCTGCATTGACGATGCGCCGGTGCGTCTGCTTGGCTATCTCTTCGGGTGCCTGTGCTGGGTCAGCGTCTCCGTCGGGCTCGTCATTGTCGCCGCGAGCGTCGTCATCTGGTACGAGCCCGCCGCGGCGGGTGGCGGCATTCCCGATGTCATGGCCTACTTGAACGGCGTGCACCTCCGCAAGGCGATGAACCTGCGCACGTTTGTGGCCAAAGCCATCTCGTGCGTGTCGGCCGTCGCGAGTGGCCTGCCCGTGGGTCTGGAAGCGCCACTGATCCACCTCGGCGCCATCACTGGCGCTGGCGTCACGCAGGGCCGCAGTCGCACGCTCGGCTTTCAAACGTCGCTCTTTGGCGCGTTTCGCAACAACAAGGATCGGCGGGACTTCATCACAGCCGGCGCGGCGTGCGGCGTCAGTGTCGCGTTCGGCGCGCCGATCGGGGGCCTGCTCTTCGTGATGGAGGAGGTCAGCAGCTTCTGGGACCAGAGCGCGAGCGGGCAGATCTTCCTCGCCACGATGATCTGCTTCACGCTCTCCACCATCATCAACTCCATCGTGGAGGACCAGCGACTGCTCGGCTGGGTCAGCAACGCCGCGCACGTCTTGTTCGAGGTCAACCTGACGATCCCGCTGAACCTGGTCTCCATTGTCCCGTCCCTCCTCCTCGGTGCGGTGCTCGGCGCGCTGGCTGCGCTCTTCACGAAGCTCAACCTCATTCTCATCCAGTGGCGGCGCACCCACGTCAAACCGTTCCCTCTTCGCCGTCTCGCGGACCCTGTCATACTGATGGTGCTCTTTGCCACGCTGACCTTCGGCTTCGCCATGGTCGCTGAGTGCCGCCCCGTGAAGGCCATTGTCGACGCGAACGAGTCCGTGCACATCTGGGGCACAGAAGCACAGGAGCGGCTCTTCAACGCCACGTGCGCGACCGACGGCACGTACTCCCCTCTCGGCTCGCTCAGCATGGGCAGCGGTAAGAACGTCATTCGCCACCTCTTCTCGCGGCAGACCGTCGCTGAGTTCCCCGCGCACCAGCTCTTCTTCTACTTTCTCTTCTACTTCTTCGCGTCGTGCGCGGTGAGTGGGGCGGCGGTCTCGGGCGGCCTTGTCGTGCCGAGTCTGGTCATTGGCGCCGTCTTTGGGCGGCTCTACGGCCTCATGCTCTGGTACCTCGGCGCGGCGGAGGTGGGCATCGAGGGCGGCTACCGCGCGGCCGATGCGTGGATGGACCCGGGTGTGTTCGCTCTGATCGGCGCCGGCGCGTTTCTCGCGGGCACGTCGCGCATGACGATGTCCATCTGTGTCATCATGGTCGAGCTGTCGTCGGAGCTGCACTACTTGCTGCCCGTCATGGTCGCCATCGTCATGTCGAAGACGGTCGCGGACTGGCTGTGCGAGCCGCTGTACCACCAGCAGATGCGCTCCGACTGCGTGCCGTACCTGCCACCGCACCTGCTGAAACCCGAGTTTGAGATGCTGACGGCGGCGGACGTGATGGCCGCGGATGTGGTCGTGATGCGGACACGCGAGAAGGCCGAGGTGATTGTGCGCGCGCTCCGCGACACGACGCACCACGCCTTTCCGGTCGTGGATCTCGTTCCTCCAGACACCACAGCGACAACACCAACTAGTGAGCCGCTTCATTACAAGTTTGTTGGCCTGGTGACGCGCGAGGATCTGCAGGTGCTGCTGACGTTGCCGGACTTGCAGACGCACCACCCTGCCAGTACGGCCCACGAACGCATTCCTCTCACGGACCCGGAAAGCGACGGCTTTGGCGGACGGCTCGAGCCGGCTGTGCTGCGCCTGCGTGGCATGACCTGGACTGACTTCAACGCGCACAAGTCCTCCCTCTTTCTGCACATGCCCGACCGCCACAGCTGGATCCGCCGCCACAACCCCACAGACCGCACGGCCGCGGCGGACAACGCAAACGATGGGGACGAGCGTACTGGCATGACGTCGGCACGCGCGGCTGGCAGCCACCTCTCGCTCTTCGCACTCGCCGGCCGCTATCAGGCCCCTCGTGGTGGTGATGACAATGACGATGAAGATGACTACGCGGAGGAGGAGGACGGCATCTCGCTGACTACGCAGCCGAGCACGGCGGATGTTCTGGCAGCGCTGCCGGCAGTCGTGGAGCTGTCTCTCATTGTGAACCGCAGCCCGTGGGTGATCCCGCCCTTCTTCAACCTCCAAATGGCCTATCACACGTTCCGCAGCATGGGGCTGCGGCACATGGTCGTCGTCGATGGTGACGCCGTGAGCGGCATCATCACGCGCAAGGACCTTCTTCTCGACACACTCAGCCGCCGTACCCGTGAGCTGCAGGCGCGACTGACGGAAGACGGCGGGGCAGCGGGCAGCACGGTACCGTCCTTGCCACCCAGCACCCACACGCGCCACGTCGCTGTCGTCCAGGTGGAGGAGGGCGGAGGCAGAGAACAGCAGCCGAGTGGGTCGCAGCCGCCCAGGGGTACGGTGGCTAACACAGCTGTCCCTGGGGCCCCCACGATCTCCATGACGCGTGACATTATGGAGGACCTGTTCAGCGATGAGCTGTAAAAAAGAAAAGAAAAAGAAGACAGCCCACGTTCTGTCTCTCAGTCGATCGTCCCCCGTTTGTCCTCGGGAGGCATCTTTTATACTCACCAGTGTTTCTTTTTTTCTCCTTTTGTTTGTTTCCTGTTCTGTCTCTCTCTCCTTGGGCATGTGTTCCCCAACATGCTATTGTCACTTCCCCTTCAAAACAGCTGAACCTGCCTGATTCCGCCGCCTGTGCGCCTCCATTTTTTTGTGTTTGCTGATTCCTGTCTGCCACACTGACCCTCCTCACACCTCCCTCCACATTCACTCACTTTTATCTCAAATGCAGTTATACCATAGAACGAACGCGTGACACACTCACCCTTTCTCTACTAATACTACTACTAATACTTACTCATAGACTCTGTGACTTTGCTGACGACGAGACACGTACACACACTCACTCAACCGTTGATCATGTCCACCGCTGAGCTGGACAAGAAGCTGAAGGAGCTCCTCAAGCTCATGGTCAGCCGCCTGCCGGCCGACAAGAAGCTCTCTGCGCCTGTCGTGCAGCAGCTGCTGCGTGTCAAGTACGCTGAGATTTACCCCGAGGCCTACATCGCCGCGCAGGCTGCCTTCATCACAGAGCAGCTCGCGCTTCTGATGACAGCCCGCGAGCAAGCAGCGAATGCCGCCGCTGAAGCCCGCGACAGCTCCTCCTCGGAGAGTGACGACAGTGATGATGAAGAGGACGATGAGGAGGACGAGGGCGATGACGAGGAGGAGGACGACGAAGACGATGAAGAAGATGATGATGACGAGGAGTCGCTTGTGGAGGACGACGACGACGACGACGAGGATGAGGAAGGGCAGCCCGACCGCAAGAAGGCACGTCTGGAGGAGGAGAAGGCGTTTTCCGGCAAGTCCGGCGAGTCTGTCGTGGACCGCTGCAAGGCCATGGTGGACTGCCTCAAGAAGCTTAGCTACCGTGTGCGCCTGCCCGGCGACGACGAGCCCCTCGAGGACTACCTTACCAAGTACTTGGTCGAGGAGTTCAAGGCCCACAAGATGGATCCCGAGAGCTACGACAAGGTTGCCGTGCGCCGCTACAAGCTGGCCAAGGAGGTGGAGCTGCTGCAGCGGGACGGCGGCAACGTGGGCCTTGACCGCCGTGCACGTGCGGGCCGCGGCTTCACAACCGAGGACGACCTCAGGGCCGTCAGCGGCTCGTCCTCTGCCCCCACCACGCAGAGCTCCTTCAAGACGTCCAAGTTTCTTGACGAGGAGTGATAGACCATCCGAACTGAGGGAAGCACGCGCAGACGGCAGACGCGCACACATTAATGAGCATATACAGCAACACATACTAACAAGAACACACAAAACGAAAAAGAAGACGACGAAGATTGCATGAGAAAGCAGAAGAACGGTAAAAGCATGGAATAATAGTGCGTTCGATATTGTGACATGAAATCTCAATGGCACTGGCTGTTGCACTAACAAGGCTTATCGCTGTGAGACACCTTTCTGGTGTGAACATGCCACAACCGACAAGCAACTTAAAATAGGCGATTGTACTGTGCACACATCGTCACTCGCCACCTTTTCTCCACCCCTCTCATATTTCCCTTTCCTGTCTTTTCATCCAGATAACATTACGGGAATGACAGTCCTCTTGCACTCCGTGCATCTCAAGGGTGACTACCCTTTCACTTTTCTTCTCTCAGATGCAGCAGCTTCGGGCCAAATCCACGTTTACCCAGAGCCAAGCGCCGCAGTGGATAGTATCAGCGAACCCGTGAGCATTTCCCCTCAACTTGCGACTGCACCTCTCAATCAAAGTCGCTTTCGCCCGCGGCCTTTCCTGGTGCTAAGGTTTGAGAATGAGCTTGAATCAGCGGACCTCTCCGACCTTCCCTTTCCGATCAGAAATGGTGTCGTTATGTCAGCCGATCTGCCTAGTGTGTGGTTTCGTGGCTGCAGTGCGCTGCCTCTCTCGCAAGTCAGTGAGCTGCAGATCATGGCACGGGCTGACAGTATCTTCGCTACAGAGAGTCACACACTTGGTGAGCCAATGCTGATCTTCTCTGCCTCGGCTCTTCAGCGCGGCACACCTATTGTTCTCGGGACACAGTTCAAGTTTCACGTGCGCGATGTCCTCTTGGAGTTTGGTACGATCGGCTGGCTGAGCATGGCTGAGCTGCTCGAAGCTGGCGCTCTCTTCACGACTCGCTGTTCACGACTGAGCCCAGCGTCGTAGCGCTCCTCGATCCTAACTTTTGTTTTTTTACCCCTTTCTCACTCTGCTTCTCCTGTTTTCCTCTGCTTCTCTAACAACTCACACCAACTCTACCTTCACTCATTCGCATCATGTGTGTCTCCGATCTCGTGTTGCTATTTGCTCACAAAGATTCCTCCCTTACCCTCTCGTACAACAACGCTCTCACCTCTCAACTCCCACCTTGTCCGCTCTCTCTTCTCGCCTCCGTCTCGTAAGAAGTCGACAAGCACAAAAACATCATAGACAACCCCAAAGACATACATTAACACCTATAGAAACGGAGTGTGACCCAGTTGAGGCACCTCATTTTCGTTCACACACTTTTGACCGCGCATGTCTCTTCAACGGAGCAGCGCACCAGGTCACTCGGAGGCGCTCCCGGACGCGCTGCGGGAGCTTCCCCCCACACTCGACCCCAGCGTCGAGGACGACGAATACGTCGGGCCCGCTGCGGAGCTTGATGACAACTTCTTTCTGCCCTTCACCGCACCCACGACGTCAACGACGCGCACGAAGAGCCGCAAAGGCGCGATGTCGTCTTGCGAGACGCGGCACCACACACTCCCAGCTAACACAGCGCACGACGAGCCGCGTGCCACGCATCAGACACGCAAGCAGGTTCGTTTTGCCGAGGATCTTCTCGGCGAGTCGCTGTCCCGCAGTGGCTCCGTCTCTTCGTCCGGCTCGGGCCACGGTGACCATGACAACGACAACGACGACGACGCTGATGGCCACCACGCTCTGCAGTCCCAGGTGGTACAACAACACAACGACGACGACGAGGAAGAGGACGATGAGGAGGAGGACGGCGGCGATACGAGTGAGCGACCGGCCTCGCCTGACGCGGATCACAATCTCCACGCATCGAGCCACGCTGTCTCTTCGAACCCGCTTGACAACCTGGACGCCAAGGCCTTCGCCGCCTTTCCGCGTCCGACTCCACCGGCGTCCTTTCCCTTCTTCACGCGCCACGTCGCGGGTGGAGTGACGCGTGTGCAGTACCACAGCCTGCGCTACGGCGAGTTCATCCGGGCGTACGTGGGTCTCTCGGAGAAGGAGACGGAGCAGGCGAAGCGGCGCGGCCGCACAATCTGCATGATCGGCGTGAGCAAGAGCGTGCGCACGCGCAACACAACGGTGCGCACCGGGCGGCCCTTTCTGCGCCACTCCGTGCTCGCGGTCGAGGGGGACGCGGTGTTTGCCGAGCTCATTGACCGTGCCGAGCAGCTCTACGCACTCGAGCAGGAACGCGTGCGGCAGTCGATGCCAGATGCGTGGCGCGCCGAGTACGCGAACACAACTGGCGTCAAGGTCGAGGCGCCATCCTCGCCGACGGCAGGCACTGGCAAAGCGGCAGGCGTGGACGCGCCTTATCAGGGTGGCCCGCCGTTTCTCTGGCATTCGAACCCGCGGCAGTTTTCAAAGGTTACAGAACCGCTTCTCCGCCCCAACGCACGCTGCATCGCCTTGCACTACGGCTTCCCTTCAACGTCGCTGTCATCGTCATCGCCGTCACCACCACCACCAGGAGATGCAGCGACTTCGTCTTCTTCCTCTTCTTCTCACTCGTCGCAGTCGGCTCGCCACGCGCAGTATCCGCGTGCGACGCTCATCGCCGTCATCTGCACGTCGCGCCTTGCAGAGAATACGGAGATTTACGTCTCGCTCGAGTCCTACTACCGCTGCCTGGACGAGGCGGCGTGGTATGCGCGGTGCTACGGGCAACGTGTGCGTCAACACCAGCAACAGGGGTCCTCACCTGCCTTGGACTCGGACAACCCCATTGACGGCGACATCTACACAGGTGTGAAGCACTTTCGTCGCTGGCCGGCTGGTCTCAGCTACTTCCACGGTATCGGAAAGCGGCATGCGAGTGAGGCCGCTGAGGCGAGCTTCCCCTTCACGCTCGTGGACCTGACGGGGACACCTGAGCTCGGTGAGAAGGAGCTGGGCGTGCGCGCGGCGGAGTTCATTCCGTATGCCACGTGCTTTCTCTACACGGGGCCGTCCGTCGCGACGCAGAAGGTGGAGAAGCTCATCGCCGGCCACACCGGCAGCCACAACGGTGAGAACGGTGACTCTGAGAGCAAGGACGTGGCGGCACACAGTGGAAGCGGCGCTAAGGCAGCGCCACGCAAGCCGGCCGCTCGTGAGGCGACTGGCAGCACCACGCACACGACTCGCGGTTCTGGCTCTCGCAAAGGTCAGAGAGCCACTGCTGCAGCACCGCCGTCAGCAGAAGCCACCGCGGCTGCGGACAGCGCGGCAGCAGCCTCGCAGGAGGATTACTCGTTTGTGACGGACGACACGTACGCGTTGAGTCTCGGCAGGCACGGCGTGTGCTTCGGCCAGGGACTCGCGCGCTACATCAACCACCGCTACAACCTGTCGCGGTTCGGCAACGTTGAGCTGTGCTCGGTGATGCTCTCGGTCCCGAGTGAGTTCTCGCCCGTCGCACTGGCCCAGAAGGTCAGGGCCACCGCAGGCGCATCCGCAGCGAAGCGCAAGGCTCACACGACAACCTCCTCCTCCACCACTGGGGCCGCGTCGAAGCACAAGAAGGGAGGGCGTAAACCAACCAAGGCGAATGCAGCCGACGTGGCGTCCACGCTGCGCCAACGGGCTGGCGAGAAGGGCAAGCGGGCCGCGGCGGTGGCCGCCATCAGCGCGATCGTGGACTTTGAGAAGGACCTCAACGCGCCGTATCGGTCCGACTCGTCGTCGTCATCGTCGGACTCTGGTGAGCCGTCTTGTGGCGCACCCAGTGCACCTGGTGCGGACTCGAGCGTCCACGCAAAGGTGGCATCCGGGAAACGAGCGAGCAAGGCGGGCCCGTCCACGATGGACATTGACGATGCCGCCGCCATGGAGGTGCTCATGTCCACGTACAAGAAGCCCAAGCACCGCAACAACCGTTCGCGCGTCACACGTGTGCTGTTTCTTGAGGAGCAGAGCCACTTTGTGTCCGTGCCCTTCTTCATCGCGACTGCGGATGTGGAGGTCGGTGACGCGCTCCTGGCCTGGACCTACGGCGAGGCCTACGATGCCAAGCTCGAGCGCCAGGTGGTCGCCCACGGCAGCCTCGTGCCGTACGCGGATGCCGAGCTGCTGAATTGCCGCTACACCCAGCTCGCTGCCCAGCAACGCGCCTACGCACGCGCAGCCCTGAAGCGTGGCCGCGCACTTTCTCCGGGTCGAGCGCACATGCTCTGGCAGCGGTACAACGGCGACTACCGCTACGCGCTTGGCGTCGGCGACGTTGTCTGGCGCCGCCGCCCGGTCGAGGAGGTCGTCACGTACAAGGTGCTGAGCAAGCAGGGCCCCATTCCGTGCCTGCCGCAGCGCAGGCGGGAGTGGCGTTGTCCGTCGCCGGACGCGGACCTCTTCGTCATTGTGCAGCAGATGCGCGCCAGTGTCGAGAAGGTGCTGCTGAAGCCGCTCCGACGCCGCTGGCTGCCGATGGAACCACTCAGGCAGCTGCTCATTGAGCAGGACCTCGCGGCCTACCGCTCGCACGCGGCGCCCGTCTCGTGGCGTGACCGCACCGCGCTGGCCGAGTCGGCGGCGGAGGCGACGCCGGTTCAGCCGCGTCTGCTGCTCGGGGCCAAGGTGCGGCGGCCTCGCAGTGTCTCTCAGGGGCGATCTGCGGCGGCCCCACCTCTGCCCGTGCCGACGCCCACGACAGCGGGTCGCCAGGGCGGTGAGGATGGCGCGCCCGTCGTCGCCTGTGCGGAGCGGCTGACGGAGGCGTGGGCTGTCTTCGACGTCTCACTCCAGTGCGGCCCCGATGAGCTGCGTGAGTGCGTGGTGGCCAGCACCGACAGTCTCGCACTGCTCCTTGCGGATGTGGACTACTACATTGTGCAGGAGAGCGCCACACTGCGAGGCTTGGCGGAAGTGACGGCCACAAGCACGACCACAACGGCAACAGCAGCGGCGGCAGCGGCAGCAGCGAGCTCCACGTCTGCATCGGCAGCGGCCGTCGCCAAGGCGCAGCATCTGATCGTCAATCTCGATGACGTGTGCGATGCAACCGACTTGGTGCGCAGCAGCGATCGTGCCCTTGAGGTGCCGCCGCTGTTCAGCGGACTCATGTGGCCGCTGTTCCATCGCCAAACGACCAACTTTGGCTTTGAGTGTCTCTACGCCGCGGACAAGAAGGGACCGCCATCCGTGAAGCTCGAGGAGTAAAGCGTGAGAAGTGGTCGTTGAATGTGTGTCTGCTTGATGTGAATCTCGGCACTGAGCCGCTCTCTCTCTCTCTTGCATAAAGAAACAAACAACAGGAATCAAAGAATAACAAACATCAGTGAGTGGCATATGTCACGTCCTCTTCATCTTTTTTCATTCCTTGAACGTCATCACCGCCGTCATGGCATCGCTCACCTCACCTCTCTCTCTCACACACACACTCTCCCCCATTCTATCTTTTTGCTGACCATGGTTCTGCCTTTCAGAAATCTCTGTCACGCAATGAACTCGACAACACGACCGTGGTACTGTCACGAAGCTGTCCACGGCGTCGTCAAGCGCCACACAAACGTCGACGGCACCGTCATCTACTTTACCCAGGAAACGCCATGCGACTGCGCGCCACCAACGTACGTGCCGCAACCACCACCATCACTGGCACAGCCGCAGCAAAGGATGGCTACGAGCGCAGCCGAGTCGCGCTCCATGGCCGCGGTGCGACGCCGATACCGACTGCCCGCGAACGGCTGCCGACAGCGTCTCACATCGAAGCTGCGAGCCGCGCCAAACAACAACAACAAGAACACGAACAGCACGGCAGCAGCCGGGACAGGAATGTATTCGTATTACCCTCCCAGCCCGCCTCAGCGATGCGACCGATTCGCGCGCCCGTTGCCGCCGCAGCACGTTGTCATTCCATCGTGTGCCGCACCACGCGGCGCACCACTGCAGCAGGAGCCTGACATCAACGTCGTCGCACCTGTGGTGTTTCCCACCGGTGACCCGCTGTCTCGGCCGCTGTCGGTGCCGCCCATGACGATGCCCAGCGGACTGGATTACTTCACTTCGCAGCTTCTTCCAACACCGGGGATGCCCTGTCGCGAGGCCCAGCATGATCACTACAAGTCCTTCGGCTTTGCGTTCTGCCCCGAGTGCGGCGCCGGTCTGCTGCCTGATGGGGCGCGGCCACAGTACACGTGGAACACCTGTCCTGCGCCACACGTGCGCACGCGCAACGAGACCGGGCCGTCTGTGCCGGCACCTCTGAACGAGGCTGCCCCGCATGCGAGTGGCATCACAGTGCTCTCCATCTCTCCGCAGGCGACTCCGGAGATGAAGTTCTGTCTGCTGTGCGGTGCCCCGATCACCTACTTTGCCCCTACAACAGCAACAACCACAGCAGACACGGTCAACGCGAATGCGGCGCCGAGTGCGACGACTGGCAACGCGACCCTTGCCAGCTTAGAGGCTCTCGTTGTGCCGCCGCTGGGGACCACACCGCCGTCAACCGTGCTGGGCGTGTCACAGCCCGTCGTGTCCGTCGTGCCGCCGATGCCGCTGATGCCGGTGCCGATGCCGGTACCCGCCACGCCACCACCCGCACCGCCGCTCGGGATGGAGACACCAAACCAGCCGTCGGCGCCGCCACCGGATTACGCCGCCACGACGCGCCCCCCGCCCCCCGATCCCGCGCAGCCGCTGCGACTCACGCCGACTCCCCCACCTGCAGTGCCACCACCACCAGTACCGGGTGCGGAAGCGACGCAGACGGACTGGCTCACACGCCGTGACATGCAGAGCGTGGATGCGGTGCTGGCGTCGATGCTGAAGAAGGCGGCGGCAGGCGGTGGCCACCTCTGCGGTGAGGGCACGTGCGGGTTGCCGGACTGCCCACTGTGCCTCAAGCAGGAGACCACCACCACCACAGCGCGAAGGGGCATGGTCCCACTAGACGGACGCAGTGGAGACAAGTCGTGGTGGTGTGGTAGCCCGGCCGTCATGATTGTCCACAATCACTACTACAACGGCCACTGATGCTCATACTTCTTCTCTCTCTATCTTTTTTTTTTGCAAACCAGTTCACTAGAGTTTTAGATCCATCTACACTTGTTTACCTCCTACACATTGTTTTTCCTCTTATGTCTTCTGCTTTCTCTGTACCATGTGCTTCACACTGTCAAATTCTTGTACCATTTCTCCCTTTCCATGCATCATGCCAGAGAAAACAAACAACACACTAAACAACACAAACGTCAAACGGAATTTCGAGCCGCAACGGTGCGCGCATCAACACAGGAGCTAACAGAAATATCTGCTCTTGAATTGTGGTCATCTTCAACGAACCACACGTGAACGCGGTGTTGACTCCCGCCACACAGCTCGCGATCAGCCAAATGGGACTGCGTTACTTTGCATCACATTTCCTCGCTTTCCTCTCCCCGTCTCACTCGGTTTTTCAGATTCTTACTGCTGCTTGCTGTTTGGCATTTTCCATTTTACTTTTCTTAGATCCTTTGAAAAACTAGACACTCATTTGCGATGGACTCCGCCGTACCACTTCCCCCGCCAGGTGAAACACACACGACGACAACAACGACAACGACAACGAAGGTGAAAACAGTGCGCACACAATCACAACGACGACATGAGAACTCCTTCTCCACTGTTCCAAAGGTGGTTCCGCCGTTTTACACCCATTCACCGCGCCTGTGCTCCTGGGAGGTCGGCTACAACTTCACCCCAAAGATACACCGGTACCGTGGCGTCCAAGGGGTCGTGCATCACGCGTGGACCAAAGCAGACACCACACCAGTAGAACAAGATGTTGTAGCGGCACCACCGCCACTCGCAAAGGCGGCGGTAGCACCACGTCGGCAGGGGTGCCGCCCGCAGTCATCACGGCCACCGTGGAACAAGGCAGCGCATGTGCGTCAGTCCAGCACGCGCACCACCTCCGCCGCCTCGCGCAGCACCAGTCGCGGCAGCCGTGCGAGCGCTCGGGCAGACAAGAAGACAGATGAAGCCGCGGCACAGGCCCTCGTGGCCCCCACACGAGCTCGCTACGCCCGTCCAGGGCCTCCCAAGCACGCACCAGAAGCACCCACCATCGCTGGCGCGGGCCCGCGCAAGCCACAGCGACCCACCAGCGCCGCACCCAAGTCTGCCTGGACGTCACGGACACGCGCATGGGGTGCGCGCACAGCAGCCACGGCATCGGCAACAGGAGAGACGGAGAAGACGGCAGCCAATCCGCCGGCCGCACCACCAGCGCGTGCTCACGCGCCAGGTCCGTATCGCGCGACGGCGTCCGCCTTCGTCCCTATGCCCCCAGCTGCAACATCCGCAACACGGGAAGAAGAAGAGAAGCCGCACCACAGCACACCCGCTGTACGTCATGCACCGCCCGCCTCGCGCTACAAGCCTCGCACCAGTGCTGCCTACACGTTGCCACCCGACTACGCGATGCAGTCGTGGGCACTTGAGCAGGGCCAAGCACCAGACGTGGTGATCTGCGGCAGTGCGCGCCACCGCTGGGGCGACCCTGCCAAGCCACACACGATTTACCTGAATCGCCACCAGCACCAGGACACGCGGCACGCGCTGCGGCACGCCTACTCGGCAGAAGCACGCCGCTACCGCGAGGACCGCTACCGGAAAGCCCTCGCCCACACAGCGGAGCTCGACCACTTCCTTGGTGACGGTGACAGCGCGGCCACCGCTGCTGCAGCGCACAACTACAACTTCGCTGCCGGTGCGGACCTGTTCGAAGACAACGCGGAAGCCTGTGCCGCGGACTTCTACGCCAAGGAAGCGCGCATGCGCGCCGACCTCATCGCCGGTGTCGCACAGCTGTCTCAGGTGCTGCCAGCGAGTCACACGACGGCAGAGGGCCCGAGCACGATCACGGCGGTGCTTGACGACGGCCACGCGTGCTCGCCGATTCTCCTCCACACCGATAACGGCGTCCTCCCCATGGCAGCGTCAGAGATCAGTGGCGAAGCAGGTCCGTACGACGGGACCGCCGTGTTAGTGCGCCCGTGTGCGCCACGCGAGCTGCCAGCCACCTGGCAAGAGCTGCGTGCGGCAGAGGCCTCGCGCGTGCTGCCCAAGGGCCGCGAGTGGGACCGACAACACGCCATTCAGCTCGCGGTTGGGGCGACGACGCAGGAAGCCATCATTGATCTCTTGATTGACCCACGGTATCGTCGTCCAGGTGAGTTCTTGCGTCAGCGTGCAAAGGGTGGTTGCCGCACAGCCCACCCGTTTGCTGTGTAAAAAAAAACATTTTCTGACGCGCGCGTGCCGTTGTTCTTGGTTTCTTCTTTTCTTTTTTTTCATTCACTGTACAATTCACTTTCTTTTCTTCTTCTTTCCACTACACCAATCGTTGAGGTGGCCGTTTCTGACCGCCTCACGTAGATCCTCCACGTCACGTACCCACGTTCACTGACTAGAACAACAACAGTAACAACGCAAAGTGAAAAATGCTCTACCGACACAAAATTCAGGAGTCTTTCTTTCTTCTCCTCCCGTTCGGATCACCATATTTTGTCTTTCAGCAGCAGGCAGTACCGTTTCTCTTCAAGTGCTGCGCTCTGCTCGTCTCTCCGTCTCTGTCTCTGTGTGTCACGAGATTTGCTGCTTCTCTTCATTGAGCGAGCCGGTCTCTTCCGTTCACCACGTGTGTGCGTGTCGTGCTACATGCTATTCATTTCGTCCAACTCATCCGCTCCGTCTTCTCTTCCTTCCAACCTACCTTCCTGATCATGAACACAGCCTTTTTCTCATTATCTCAACACCTCCACTTACAGCCGCCTGCCCCTCTCTTTCCAAGATGGCCACCCCCAAGTCCCGCGCTCCCCGCCGTGCCGCCAAGCGCTCCAACCGCAAGCCCAAGCGCTCCTGGAACGTGTACGTGAACCGCTCCCTCAAGGCCATCAACAAGCAGATGTCCATGTCCGGCCGCACGATGAAGATCGTCAACTCCTTCGTGAACGACATCTTCGAGCGCGTCGCCTCCGAGGCTGCGTCCATCGTGCGCGCCAACAAGAAGCGCACCCTGGGTGCCCGCGAGCTCCAGACCGCTGTCCGCGTCGTGCTGCCCGCCGAGCTGGCCAAGCACGCGATGGCCGAGGGCACCAAGGCCGTGTCCAACGCCGCCCACTAAGCACTGGAGGTCTTTAGACATCCTCATAGATACACTTTTTTTCTTTTCCTTTTTCTCTCCATCTTCCTGTCATTGTTCTCTGAGACTCATCGGAGTTGATTGTTTCGTTTCAGACGCAGACAACTGTGAAGCCTACGCCAAACACAAAATGAAAATAGTGCGAGTCAGCAGCCTCTCTCTCTCTCTCTCACACACACATACGCATGCATTTACTGAGTGTGATGCGCACAGCTCCACTGCTCACTTGCAATCGTGCACCTCTGATTCGGTGCGAGTTGGTGTGTTGGTCTTTGGTGCGTTCTCATTCAGCAACGGTTGGTGCATTGGCAGTCCCACACAAGTACCACGATCCGCACACATACACACACTTCTCAGCTCTTTCAATCCGCCTTTTATCTTCTCAACCTCCACTTGCCATATTACGTGTCGACTGTGCTTTTCTTCTTTTTTTCTCCACTCTGAAAGCGTCTCGCTATTACACAGCCTTTACACTACCCTCCCTTCCCCTCCTCTCTTTCCAAGATGGCCACCCCCAAGTCCAAGGCTCCCCGCCGCGCCGCCAAGCGCTCCAACCGCAAGCCCAAGCGCTCCTGGAACGTGTACGTGAACCGCTCCCTCAAGGCCATCAACAAGCAGATGTCCATGTCCGGCCGCACCATGAAGATCGTCAACTCCTTCGTGAACGACATCTTCGAGCGCGTCGCGTCTGAGGCCGCGTCCATCGTGCGCGCCAACAAGAAGCGCACCCTGGGTGCCCGCGAGCTGCAGACCGCTGTCCGCGTCGTGCTGCCCGCCGAGCTGGCCAAGCACGCGATGGCCGAGGGTACCAAGGCCGTGTCCAACGCCGCTCACTAAAAAACAGTGACGCAGCGAGGCAGTCATATAGATCTCCTTCTTTTCTTTCAATTCCGCCCTTTCTTTCCTTTCAGACCTCCTTGTGAGGATCGCCCCACCTTTTTTTTTCATTTGATTCCTGTCGGCCCCCGACATGGAAAGTGAGAAATGTGCATTTTTAGGTTTATGAGTCAGACTGCCGCTGCGCGGTACTCGGTTGCGTGGCCCTGTGCCGAGACGCTTCATTGCAGCCGTGAGAAGCGCGTGTTCTGCGATGTGTGTCGTCAGCCCTCTGCTTTTGCACAGGCGTTCTTCACACCCTGTTCTACTGTCATGTGTTGTTGTTGACGTGGTAGTGGTCGAGCCACTTACCGTGCACAGTCCTGATACTGTTGCCGTTGTACTTGTCCCACAGTTCCGTTCAGTCACAAACACTCCCTCCTCCCTCGGTCCTACCTCTTTTTCTTTCTGTTACGTGGTATTGCGCGTTGCTGTAGCATCTCACAACAACACCAACAACACACGTCTCTTTCTGACTTTACCTTTTTCTGTATCTTTTCTGCTCCTTCACCGCTCATGGACCAGGCACATCCGGCTCCCAAGGTGTTCTTCATTTTGGGCGGCCCTGGCTCCGGTAAGGGCACGAACTGTGCGCGGCTGGTCGAGGACTACGGCTACACGCATTTCAGCGCTGGGGACCTCCTCCGCGAGGCGGCCCGCAACGGTACGAGCGATGTGGCGAAGCAGATCGCCGGCATCCTTGCGAGCGGCAACATCGTGCCCAGCGAGATCACCGTGGCGCTGCTGAAGGAGTCCCTTGAGAAGACGCCCAACCCTCACGGCTACGTCATCGACGGCTTCCCTCGCAAGTTCGATCAGGCACGCATGTTCGAGGACGGCATTGCCAAGGCCAAGGGTATTATCTACTACGACTGCTCCGAGGCGACGATGGAGAAGCGCATCATTGGTCGTGCGGCTGACGGCAGCGGTCGCAACGACGACAACGCCGAGATCCTGCGCCGCCGATTCCGCGTCAACGTGGAGGAGTGCGTGCCGGTGGTCGAGGCGTACAAGAAGGACGGCCGCTGCTTCGTGATCGATGGGAACCAAGAGCGTGATGCCGTCTACGCCGCGACGCGTGCCGTCTTTGATCAGCTTGGTGAGGTGCCTCTCAAGAAGTAATCTTGGTGACGTCACGGGTGAAGCTCTGCATATCGTTCGTTTTCTCGTCGCGTCTCTCTCCCTCTCCCACACCCCTTTCCTCCTTCACTGCTTTCAGGTGACCACACTAAACGGTGCACGTGATCTAATCAACTGAACAGTAGCAACAACAACAACAATCGAACAGAATCATGAATACCACAAGAACAGAATGATACCAAGTGCTCGCTTGACGCAGAGATTTCTTCACGTCACGTGTGGAAAAGCGCACACAAGAGAGAGAGAGAGAGAAAAAAAAAACTCCGCAGCATCAATGACCGTAACTAGGAGAGCAGATGCCAGCCTGTTGTATACTTGTGAATATTGAAGTCGCACCGCATGACTGGCACAACTCCCCCCTCCCCTCCTCTCCACACACACACACATGTATGCACACTTCTTCACTGCTCCTATCCTCTCTCAACTCTCACCTCCTTTTTGTTTCTTCAACCTGTGCTGCTTGTGCGCTTTACTCTCTGTGTCTCTGTCATTCTCGCTAGTGTTACTCCGTTCCTAGAGTAGGATCGTTTCGGACCAAAGAAAAGTTCAACTTCTTCTTTCATCCCCTTTCTCTTTTCAGTCAGAGCCATGGCCCGCCGTCCGTCCAAGTGCTACCGCTTCTGCAAGAACAAGCCGTACCCGAAGT
>JASANR010001516.1:0-97778 GCA_030849635.1 Wallacemonas sp. MBr04 | reverse complement strand
CCTGGAAGCGCTTGAAGTACGCCTTGTTCTTCACGATCTTCACGAAGGGCATCTTGTGGGAAGTGAGAGACTTGTTTTACGCAAGAAGAGTTAAAGCAATGGGTTCACCCTGAACAGTAAAAACAAAAACACAAAGACCGAGGAGAGTTGGAATAATGAATGTGTGTGGTAGATGGTGTTTGTGCACCAGACAGTTTCGCGTCTCGAAGCAAGCCAATGATGGCGCTTTGACTCTAGAAGAAGTACGTGGGGTCTGTAACGGTGCCTCGCGTCCCGTCACGCAGACCTGGGACAGCAACAAAGATGTGCATGAGTGTACGCACTCCGCGTGCGGGTCCACGCAAGCAACCACTGTCTTGTCCGCGGGTAGCTCCCGGTCTGTTTCTGGTTTTGTTGTGGGGGTGGTGTGGTGTAGTAAAGGTTCAGTGTGATATCGTCAGCGCACTCGCCAGCTGGCACAGATGCAAAAAAAAAAAAACGAATGCGCGATTGTGCACGTGTGTCGAGTGACTTTGTACATTGTTTGTGTGTGTTGGTACTGGGAGAGAGAGAGAGAGAGAGGTCCGCACGGGCATGGTCCTCACGCACGTGACTTGCGCTTGCCTGCCTCAGTGTGTGCTCCTGTCGTGGTCGTCGCACCAGCGCCTGCGTTGGCGCCACGCTCGCGCTCCAGGTGGACCAGGCGTGCCGTGAGCGTTTGCACCTTGTTCTCCAGCGCGGAAATGGTCTCGTCTTTACGCTCCATCTGGCGCTCGTAGTGCTCACGCACACTTTGGTGTGTGTTGGCGGTCGCCAGCGAATCGCGCCACAGAGTCTCGAGGCGCTGAATGTAGTCGGCCGCGGCCTGAAAGAGATCCTCCTCACTCAGCGCGGGCTGTCCTGTCTTCCCCACGCGCTCGGTGGCCTTCCCGGTTGGCGACATGACGCGCGTGGAGGAAAAGATCTCGGCCATGTTGGCGTGATCAGCCGCGCTGGTGCGCACCATCGTGAGAGCCTTTGGCATCGAGCTGAAGGCCTTGCGTGACAGTGCCTCGGCGTTGGGGCTGGTCGGACTGTGTGTCCCAACGCCACGACTCGCTGCGATCGGCTCTGAGATGGCGCCGTCCATGTACGCGAGCACTTCGGCGGCCTTGCCTGAAAAGCCACTTTCCGCGTGCCGGTGCGCACTCGCGCGTGCGTCAGGCCGAGGTGGTGCGCTCGTCTCCGCCGCCTCGACCGCGATGCTGTTGAGGAGTGCGACGGGGCGCAGCAGGCTGACGATGCCGGCCGGTGGCTGCCACGTGTGTCGAAGGAGAATATCACGCTGGTACCGCTGCAGCAGGCCATCGCAGAGGAGCGCCGTGGCCCAGGCGATGTGTTCGTCGAACATGGTGAATCGCGCGCCGTTCGCCTGCTGGTTCTCTACGCGTCGACTCTTATCCGCGATGATCACGCAGCCGTAGCGACGCAGCGGCACAATCACGCAGTTGCGCACGTTGAGGTGCTTCACGGCCCAGTTGCGGGCCGCCGCGTCGCCATGTGCGCCAGTCGCGCCCGCAGACGCCGTCGCAGCCGCTGACGGTCCCGATCCACCAGCCGGTGTTGTTGTTGTCGCGTGGCCAGACGCGAAGTAGCTGTCCATGTCCGCCATGTTCACGGCGATCCCCGTCGTGGTCACCGACACGAGCGCGTTCATCGATGCGTAGCTGATCTCGTCGGGAAACTTGCCATCCGTGTTCAGCTTGGCGATGCAGTGGAGAAACCGCGGGGCGCGGCTCGCCTCTGTGTGGGCCCGGTTGATTGCGTCCTGCGTCCCGCCACGCACACGCTGGCCATCGTCGACGTCGTGGATGAAGACAGCGGCACAGGTGCCGTCGGCTTGCGTCAGCGCGGATTCGAGCAGGAGGTGGAGGTGCGCCTGCAGGACATTTGCGACGTCACGCTCCGCACTGATGTGTCGCTCGCGGGTAGAAAGAGCGGTGGCGCCGAAGACACTGCGATCCATCGCCATGGCGCCACTGCCACCAAGCCCAGTCGCGGTGTCAGCGTTGTTGGTGGTGGTGGTGTCCGCATCGGCTGGCACAACGTCAGTGCCGGCACGACGGGCGGCCACCGAGGAGCTGTAGGTTGGCTTCAGGTAGCCTGCGTGGGCGCGCGTGGTGGTCGCGGTGCTCGCGGCCGGACACGGCGACGGCGACGGCCCAGCGACACGACGACTGTCACCGAGGCGGCGCAGCGTGCGGGTCACGTCATCAACGTCCTCGCGTGCACCTGACCCGCGCACGTCCTCCGTCCTGTACGCGCGAAATCCCTCCGGCACCACTTGCTGCCGCTCCGCGATATCGCCAAGCTGTTTGAACTCTTTGCGGCGCAGGTGGTCGAAGAACTCGACCATGCGCACGTCCACGTGCTCTTGAAGTTGCGCTGTGCACGTTCGCAGCTGCTGGCCGAGTTGGGTGAGCGTGTGCACGGCCTCCGGTGCCGCCCCGCGCCCGAGGTTCAGCGTGCGTGGTGCTGCGCCTACTGCAGCTGGCCCTGCGAGTCCGCTGCCGAGGAGCGTTGGGCCGTTGCGAGGAGAGGTGTTGCGACTGGGGCTGCTGTGGGCGACGGGGGCTTGTGTGGAGGCCGACTCGAGGTACGCAGCCATCGCGTCCACCTGCTCAAAGAGCCGCCGTGTCTCTTCATCGTTCATCAGCATTGACATTTCTGTCGTGACGGTCCCCACAAGAAAGACAGAGCGAGAAAGAGAGAGAAACGGGCCATGAGACGTGGGAGTCGAACGAAAAAGAGTAGGAAACGAGATGGGTATGAATGAAAGTGTGTGTGAGAGAAAGATGGCGCGGCTATGTACAACCGCTTCAATTCAAGAACAGAGCTGGCGTCGCTGTGTGGTGCGTCGTGTGGAGCTCTTCTCCCTTTTCCCGAACGTTCTTGACGCACGAGCTGGCCGTGGCGAGAACCAGGCTCGGATCAGATGCAGCGAAAACTCCTTGAAATCGAAGTCGACTGAAAAGGGGGGGAAACAGGGTCACACTCGTGCCGACCTGTGCGTGTGGCTCTCGGCTGGATTCTATTTCTTCACGTTGTTGTTGCTGTTGTTGGCGGTAGTGCTGGTGGTGAAATCACACTTGCCTCCGCTCAGTACTGTGTGGGTGTATGAGTGGGGTATCTGCATATGTGGTAACGGTGGCAGGGCGAGTGGGGCACACGTGTCTTGGGAGGTGTCCAGGCGCGTACGGCGCCCTTCACGACCCACAAACTATTCTCAAAGATTTGAAGCATTCCGTGCGTGTACCGTGCTGCTTTTTTTCACAAGCTTNTCCTCCTCCATTTTTTCCTCCCCCCTCTTCTTGTGTCTCTCCTCCTCTCCCGTTCCTCTCCCAACTTTATTCACACCTCACCGCTATAGACGATGCTAGTCAGTCATCGTTGTTTTCAGCAACACGTGTGTGCGGAGGAGGGAGAGAACAATGCAAGGTAGAGCGAGAGAAAGACCAACAGAAGACGCGAAGCAGGAGCAAGCGGAGAATGAGTGTGAGTGACAATGGCTACAAAGATGGTGGCTGACAGGTGAGACGATACATGGAATAAAGCGCGCAGTAAATGTAAAAAAAAGGAAAAGTGAAAAAAGAACACGGAAGGAAGCCCAGAAAGGGGTGGAAAAGGTACGTGAACAAGAAGAGAGAGAGAGAGAGAAAAAAAACGGGAAAATCAGAATGAAAGGAAAGCGTACCTCACTCTTCAAGTTCTGTGAAGTAGAGCGGAAGGCACCAGCGGTGTGTGCAGAGAGAAAGAGAGGGAGTGAGCGAGTTCAGCTACAGCATACACAGGGAACAACACGAAAGCAAAACAAAGAAAAAAAACACACATTTTCAAGCGTCCCCAGCCCTAGCGCGGGGAGAAGAAGGAAAGAAAGCCACGATCAAAAAGAAAGGGTTCTCGTTGTTGTTGTTGGTTTGACAATGACACAGCTAGACATTGGTTATCTTCCTCTGGCCCTGCGCGCTGCTCTCTGGCGGCGCCACTTCTCTAGCCACGGGTGATTCAGGGCCGCGGCGGGCGTCAGGCGTGTCTCTGGATCCAAGGCCAGGCACCCCGTCACGAATTCTAGGAAGAGGTCGTCGCGATCCCCGCGGGCGGCGTGCAAGTAGTTCGCCAGCGACTTGCTCGATGCGCCGGTGAAGCGGTGTGGCTTCGCCGGCACAACGCCGGCCGACGACGGCATCGTGCTCAGCTTGGGCCGCAGTTGCAGTCCGTCGTCCTCGTAGAAGGTTTTGGACCGCTTGCCGCGTCGCTGCACGTCGACGGGGATGTGGCCAAGGTACTCGACGATGCGCTGCAGCAGATCGCCCTCAGAGGAGCCAGGGAAGATGGGGTAGCCGTTCGCCAGCTCACAGACGACGCAGCCGAAGCTCCACATGTCGATAGCGGCGGTGTAGGGGATGCCCAGCACCACCTCCGGTGCGCGGTAGTAGCGCGACTGAATGTACGTGTGCAGCCGGCGGTTCTCGAAGCAGGCAGACCCAAAGTCAATGAGCTTGAGTCTCTTGAGGTTTGTGCCGGGGCTAGCGAGGGACGTCTGGTGACACACAACAATGTTCTCCGGCTTAAAGTCACAGTGCACAATGTCGTGCTGTCGCACAAACGCCATGGCCGTCAGCATCTGCTCAGCAAAGTCGTAGATGAACTCCATCGGCATCGCTCTGAACCCGTTCTTGTACACCATGTTGTACAAGTCGATCGAGAGCAACTCAAAGACGATGATAAAGTGGTTGCGGAAGGTGAGCGTGTGCAGCAGCTGCACAATGTTCTTCTCATCGTTGGGGTCATCGCGCTGCAGGCTGTACAGCACATCCACCTCTTCCTTCGCCTGCTTCGTGTAGCTTGGTTTGTTCTTGATGATCTTGACAGCAACCTCGCGCTGCTCCTTGTGGTCATAGGCGCGCACCACGACCCCAAAGGTGCCACGTCCGAGTTCTTTTTGAATCTCGTAGCGATACGCGAGGTGATCGCCGATGGTGATGATGTAGTGATTCTTCTCGTCGTCAAAGCCGTCGTTCTGAGGGCGGCCAGCGATGCCGAGTACCTTGCTGCACGTTCGCGTTCCACTAAAGAAAACGTTGGGGAGGTAGTCGTGCACCTCCCCGTCCTCGTACTCGTTGAGGTTCGCGGCGAGCTCTGGGGAGAGCGCATACTGTGCGCTGGGCGACGAGTCTGAGGTGGAGATGAGGTCGTTCACGTTGCTGCTGCTGCTCGTGCTGTCACTGCTGTCATCGATGATCGGGGTGAAAATGTCGCCGGCGTCGCTGACGCTGTTGACGGTGATGCGGCCACTCCCGCTGGTGCCAATGTCATACGTGGACCCGGCGGCCCCGCGACTTGCTGCGCTGAGCGCACTACTTAAGTGGCTGAGTTGGGGCAGCGATGCATGCTGTCGTCGTGATGACGGTTGCACGCGCGCGAAGCTGTTGGAGCTGGGATTCGCTTGCAGGCCAAGAGGGGAGGAAGAGTTTATCTCTGGCGCGTCACCGACGGTCCTGTTCGCGTTGTCGTTCACGTTGTAGCTGCTGCCGTTGGGGTTGAACGGCACGACGATGGTACCAGATCGGCTGTCACTCATGCTCTGCCGCTCCGAAGTGAAGCCGTTGCTTTGGCTCGCGTTATTGCGTGACGCGTCCGCCCCTTGCTGACGCCCCACGGCGGCACTGCCAGGGGGGCGAACGGGGACGTAACCGCGGGGCATAGCGCGCGGTGCGCTGGCGCCGCGTCCCGGCGGGGGTCCGAGTGGCGGCTGGGGCACGAACACCTGTCGCGTGCCAAAGACTCCCAAGTAGGGCGGGTTGCCCTTGTGTGCGTTGGGATGCTGCATGTAGGGTGGCCGCTGGGCCTGAATAACAGGGAGGAAGCACTCGTGACGGCCAGGGACGGCAGCGTAGTGCGCGGCACCACCGGGGTTGGAGGCGGGGTTCGGCACGCGGCCCGCTGCGTTGGCTGCACCCGAGTTGCGCATTGCCGCCGCGTTGGGAGGCATCGGGCGAATGAGCTGGCTGCCCGCATTCGGCCGCACCTGCTGATTCATAACGACAACGGCACCATTGGCGTACATGGGAGGTTGGTTCTGCCCGTACATGCCCAATGGAAGCCAAGCAGAACTGAATGGATTGTTAGAATACACACGAGGAAGAAAGAGAAGATAGGGGAGAAAAGAAGCAAAAGATGGAAACGCCAAACAGGAGAAAGGTTTTTCTGAGGAGACGACAACTTGAAAGAACACACACAGAGGTCAAAGTGAAAGAAACGAGGAAAGAGAAAAGATAAAAAAGTGGAATGAAAAAAACAAGAGGAAAATGGGGGGAAAGAAGTGTCCCGTGCGAAAGCAGGAACAAAACGCACGCGCTGAAAACGAAGCTCAGTGAGCGAGAGGGGAGGGATTCTCAAGCACGCACACACACACCTAAAGATAGCGTCGAAAGTAAAAACAAAGAATCACGCTTCCTGCACAAGTCACCACGTCTTGCCGTCAAAAACGAAAGCAAGAGGAGGAAAACAAAAGAAGCACGGGCGGTGGAGCAACAGGTCGTCCTGGCTGCGATGGCCTCTTCAGCAAAACAAGAAAGAAAAAAAACAAGTATGTATGTGTGTAGCGAAAGGAGGACGGCAGCCAAATCCACAAGAACCAGATCTAGGGAATACGGTAAATGGCTCAGAAACAAACTGAAGAGGGGAGGGAAAAGGCCGCTGAGAACGGGGATAAGAAAAACAGTGGAAAGGGGAAGAGTCAACGCGGTCAGATCTGCAGTTGACGCGATTCCGTACGTATAGATCCTTCAACGGTCACGGCTGCCTTGGGCTTCCGACTTGAACAAGACGGAAAGTGAAAAGGAAAAATGGGCGTGGGAAAAAACGGAGGAGGAAGGAGACTGCCGCACTGTCTGAGAGTGTGTGTGTGAGAGAGAGAAAGCAAATACGAAGTCAGACTGAAACTCGATCTAACGATGAAAATCGAAAGAAAGGAGAGAAAACGTTTTTGAATGGGTCTTTGATACCTGTTTTTGTTCCTCTCTTCTCCTCCGACACAGCCACGGTCCCGTCAGGAAGAAAAAACACAAGGAGAAAACAAAAAAGTGTGTCTACCTCGACAGTTTGTTAATCAAACGAACTGTTGAAGAAGGAGACTGGTATGAGTGAGGATATGTGAGGATGTGGGAGGAGAGAAAGAGAGAAAGAGAGAAAGGGAATGGGGGAGAGATGAAGTGGAGGAGAGAGAGTTGAAAAGTAAAGTGAGAGGCAAAGGCGCGTGTGCGCACGCTCTCGTGTTGGAGGTACGTATGACCCAAGTATATGTGCGCAGTGTGTGTGTGTGTGCGCATGGTGAGTGTTGCCACATGTGTGCACACGTACATCCTCAGTCGTTGCGTGCCCCTCTCTTTCGTCTGGTTGGCGATCAGTTGATGGAAGTCGAGACCACCACATCAAGCTGAGTCGCGCGAGAAGAGAAGAAAATGAAAAGAATCAGAGAGGCACGTCGCGAATCACGGGAGATCGACACTGCACTCAGGCTCTGGACACCAAAGAGAAGGAAAGACATGTGCTTGTTGGTTTGGAAAACTGTACTCGCCCAAATTCCACGTCATCAGACACGCGTGGTGGAAAAAAAGAGGACACAAAACAAAGAAGAGGATCGCATAAAACACGGAGATCAGCAGGAGAAAGAGAGAGAGACAGCGCGCCGTCCACACACTTCAATGTTTGCCTTTAATCAATCATGCGCTTCTTCTTGAAGTAGCGCTTCAGGTAGCGCATCTGAAAGTAGGAGAAGAGCGTAAAGATCACAAGCAGGGCCACGCTCATCCACATCACCTTCGCCGTCATGTGCTCGTTCGTGTTGCGCATCTCCGCCTCGCGCTCCTTGTAGTAAATGTACTCGGTCAGCACGCGACTCACGGAGTCCTCGATCGCACGCATCTGGATCTCGATCGGCTTCAGCTTCTCCAGTGAGGCTGTCTTGGCGTAGTCGGTGTTTTCCGTGCCGACGTTCCACAGGAACTCAATCAGGCGATCCTGCTTGCCACTGCCCTTTGGTGCGCCGCGGATCGCGCGAGACTGGAAGCAGATTGTGTAGTCGCCGCCGTCCATGACGCGGTACTTGTAGGAGCCGGTGTTGGCGCCGAGATTGTCCCACAGCTTCCGGTTGACATCGTCCGATGTGACGGTGGCGTCGAGCTTCAGTCCGATGACGCTCTTGGACGAGTAGGCGATGGTCATATCAATGCCACTCGGGACTTCCTCCGTGAAGCACCGCTTCTCGCCGGCCTTGATGGTGAAGCTAAAGCCGTGCACGTGGGTGCAGGCAAGCAGCAGCAGCGCGCACACAGCCAGCAGCGCCAGCCGCATCACAGGGCTGCGCGTCGATTCGCAACGACGAGACATGATGGTAAGGAGAGAAACAAGAGAAAACCTGTGGCGGTAGTGGTCGTGGTGCGAGGTCTCTTTGCCGTGCGTGGGACTGAGCCGATTTGCTTGTGTGGTTTAGCTTGATGACTGCCTCGTCAGAGAGAGAGCAGCTTGGTCAGGATGTTGCTACTGCAAGTCAAATGAGGAGCACGAGAGGAGTGGAGAGGGGAGGAGAGGAGGAAGCGGGAATCAAAAGAAGGATGTCAGGCAGACATTCAGAGTGGCTCGCGGGAGGGGAATAGGAGGCGATGCGAGCTTGCTGTGCCCCGTGGTGAGTCTCCTCCGCAGCATGGTCATAGGCACACAGTGAAAAACTGTGAATAACGGAGAGCCAGCGGATGGGCCTTTACCAAAGAGAAAATGAGATGAGGGAAGCAGACGAGAGATAGTACAACGTGGGTTCGTCGGAAGAGAAACGATGTTTGGTCTTTGAGTTGATTCTTGTCGGTGTCTCCTGTTTGCTTTTTGTTTGTTTGGCCTGTTACAAGGTTGCACCCCAGGGAGGGAAAACCTCCCAACAGAATGGGCGATGCAAGATGAGGTGAGAAGAGAAGGAAAAACGCAAAGCAACATAAGAGCGGATGCGACGAGAGCACCGCGTACACGCGCAACAAACAGACAAACAGACAAACAAGCCACAGCAAGAAGCACAACAACAAGTGAGAGCCGGGCGTACTGAAGGTCGTGAAACCACTCAGTGCACAGGTGAGTGGCTCTCTACAGGATAGTCGCCGTCTCCGTTCACTCCCGCGTTGTCCTCGCCAGGCTGTCCGCCGTTGTGCGAGTCGATCTCCATCGCGTTGTTCGCGTCGCTGACGCCGTTCATGGTCTGCTGAGTGAGCGTGACAGTGGCCGAGCGCATCTCAGCCTCGGCCATGCTGAGCCAATGCAGCTGCTTGTTGAGCGAGCGGAGCTCCTTAAACGGCTGCCAAACATCAGTGCGTGGCTGATCGGACTGGCAGTACACCCCGCGGCTGTAGACCTCTGTGGTTTTCTTGAGTGGACGATAAAGGAGCATGTACATTAGACAGACGTACAAGACAAACACAACAGGCGTGAGGACGGAGACGTAGATGGTCCGGGTACTGCGCTTCATGTACCCGGCCGGCACAATGACGATGATAAAGAGCGCTACTGAGACCAGTCCCACGATGATCCACGAGGGGAGGGAGGTGGGCATTCCCAGTCAACCGAGTCTGCGTGTCTGCGTAGGTGCCTGTGGGTGTATGTGTGTGCGTGTTGGAGTTTGGGCTTCTTTCTTTGATATTTTTTTTTTTGCGTACTATCAGGACACTTCACCGACTCTAAAACGTGACGAGTGCTGGTATTGATTTCGTGACATGGAGTGACGGACAGAGGGAGAGAACACAAATTGGGCAGAAAGGATGTGAGTGCGTGGTTTTTTGTGAGGGGAAGTCACGGTGTGGTTTGTTGTTGGACAAGACAGCACGAGAGGTGTGATAGTATCCTAGAAGCAAAGAAAAGGAGCACAAGTGTATTCTTTTTTGTGTGTGTGCCTCCATTGCTGTTTGTTTGAGTGCTTGTCTTGCAAGAAAGGGAGAAGGAGACGTGGCCCTTGACATTCACGCGTGGTCCAAAGCAAAGCAAAGCTTGTGTGGGGAGCGTGACGAGACGAATCCTGTAGCATGTCGACAGGGGGTGGTTTTGGTTTCGATCAGCGACGGAAGGGACACCCGCGGAGGGAAAAAAAAATACTGTGGAAGGGGGGTGGTGAACGAAGACCCGAAGAAAGTGCAAACGTGAAAGCAATCAACGTTAAAATTCGTCACAGAAATAAATCGGTACTTGCACACGACTGACGTGCACGCCTGGCGCGCCTGATTGTTTGTGGATATTTTTTTTTTGGCGTGTGTTCAGATGTTATATTTTCTCTTTGGTTTGTTTGCCTGGTGCGCGTGTGATGTACGCACTTTGGCGTATCCTCCTTTTGATTTGTTCTGTGTTTGCTTACTTTTGTTTTCTCAGAGAATGGCGCACCACGAACTTTTCAATGCTTGGCGGTTTGTGTGTGTGTGTGTGTTATGACCACTTCTCATGCTAGCATTTTCCAGAAAAGTGGCAGATGTGATGATCAGACGTGCATTCTTCTTTGTCTCAGTCAGAGCACTGTGCGTACTCGCTGTATTCTCGCACTCTTCATTTGATTTTGGTTTTTGGTTTTTGATGGTTCGAGCTCCCCGATCAGTGGCGGAGGAGCTGCCGCTGTATACGGTGCGCTCTCTCGAGGAGTAGAACGAGGACCAGATGAAAAGCAAGACGGTGCCTGCTACGCACACGTACACAGACCGCAGACCGCAAGAAACAATAATTATTATAATTTTGGGGGGATATATATATATATATATATAGACATGTACAGTACCACGCATGGCAGGCTTCTTTGGCAGTGGCGTCTGGGAGGGGGGGCTGACTTACTTCTTCTCACTCAAAAACTCAGCGGCGACCATGAAGCCGCGGTCGTTGGTCGGGTGGCCGGGTCCGCACGGCAGCGTGCCGGAGAAGAAGTGGCGGTACACCTCCAGTGCCTCCTTGCCGGTGGTGACCACCCAGGGCACCGTGCATATCCACTCAGATCCCTTGATGGTGCCGCTGCTAAGGTTGACCCGGTAGCGCCCAGAGATCTTCGCGCCCCAGTGCTCGGGTGTGCCAAAGAGGATAACCGGGTAGGCCGGGGTCGTGCCCACCTTGCGGCGCACCTCCTCGAGAGCGTACTCAAAGTCTGTTCCGATGCCGCCCGTCAGGAAGATCGGGAGGTCGAGGTTGAAGTCGGACTGCCGCTCCACGAGCTTGTCGGCGCGGTACGTGAAGTAGGCCTCGCAGTACGGGTTCTGCTTCTGCTCGTTGATCGTCGCGCCAGGCTTGGCAGAGACGCTGCCAAAGTCGACGATGAGGCCGCAGCTGAGGATGCCGAGGGAGCGGGCGACGCGGTTGCCGACCTCCATCGCACCTGGGCCGCCACCAGTGACGAGCGCGAGGGGGCGGTTGGGGTTGAGCAGCGGGTGCGTGCAGGTCTTGCGCATGTGCACAACGCCGTTGAGGACCTGTTGCAGCTCCGCCTCAAAGTCGCCGGCGACGAGGTTCGAGCCGTAGACACCAAAGAAGGTGGCGTCGAGGTACTCCTGGCGGCGCTCAATGGGCACGAACTGACCCGCATCGCGATTCGGGCGGCGAATGAACTGGAAGACCTCGCCCTTGGCCTCGTCGACCTGGAAGACGGAAATGCCAAAGGTGCTCAGGTCACCCAGCAGGGCTGCATCCTCCTGGCTGAAGAACTGTCCGTAGTGCTTCGACGCGCGGCTGAAGTAGATGGCCCGCAGCTTCTTGCCCACTGCACGCGACAGAATCAAGGACTTGAGGCACGGGGAGGGGAAGTAGCGCGTGACGAGCACGCCGTCACTCGTAATGTCATCCATGGCGATGGCAGAGAGGATGCTGTACTCGCACTGCTGGTAGGTGTAGCGCGTCACGAGACGCTTCTGTTCCTCAGCGTTGTCGAGGCCCACGTACTGCACCTTGGTCGGGTCAGACGTGATCCAGTCGTCCTCGTCCATCTCCTGGAACTGGCCACCCTTACACAGGTAGGCACAGCAGTTCGTGGTCCCTTTCGGTGCGCTCTTGAAGACGCGCATCAGGTCGGCGGGGTTGCTGCAGCGCTCGGCCAGCGTCTTGCGCAGCTCAAACGGAACCTGCTCGCGGTACGACTCGAGCGTGTAGAACTCAATCGGCACGTGTGTCAGCTCCTCCGCCGACTCGCCGTAGAAGACAAACGTGCGGTCGTGCATGGCAGAGCGCGACGGGCCCTCCTCCGGCTCAATCACACGGGAGCTCATCGAGTGGAGGCCAGGGGGCAGCAGCTCATCCACAACACGGCCAAAGAGAGTACGGAAGTGCATGGCGTAGCTGCGGACCATGAGGGTGCCGCGTGGCGTGCCGATGCGCGTCTTGTCCTCCTGGAACTGCTGGTGGAGGCGGATCAAGTCCTTGTACGCGGCGCCCTTCACGAGTGCGCTGCCGATCGTGGGAAGCAGGCCGTGAATCTCGCCGGTGTAGGTGAACACACCGGGCAGCACGGGCACCATCGCAATGACGCGGCCGTTGACGATTTTGAGATCCCACTGTGGTTGGTCCTTCTTGCCGTACGAGGCGAGAGGCTGACCACGCTGATTGAACGCGTTGGAGAGCCGCTCGACGTACTCGAGGTTCTTCACGATACGGTTGCTCTCAATCGCAAACAGCTTGCCCACGCTGGCGCCGGTCGTGATGTAGTCCAGCATCAGCACCGCCAGGGGTGCCAGGGCAACGAGCGTGCAGCTGATGGTCGCGTGGCGCGCGGCGCTGTCAATGTGAACCTCGACGTCCATCGCGTTCACGCCGAGCTGAGTGATGGAGGAGCGCAGGACGAACTCCGTCTCCACGCCATCGCAGAGACCACGGAACTTGGGGTGCACGTTCTCGACGGTGGCGGTCATGCGGGCCTTGTCGCGTGTGCTGCGGATGTAGCTGACAATGCGCGCGTCCCTGGTGGCGAGATCATACGGGTTGGGGTTGCGGCCGCGAGACATCGCGTAGCTCTCCGTGTTCTTGTGGCGAAGCACGGAGTCGGGGTACCAGCGGCACGACTCGGACGACATGGTCACTTACTTCCTGTGGTAGCACGGTGAGGTAATGGAGAAAAGAAAAAGGTGACGAACGAGGTGTTTCGAGGTGAAGAAAAAAAAATGTGTGTGCAGGTGATTCCTGTGCAGCGGTTGCCAGATGTGTAGTCTGTGTGAGCGAAAACAATGGCACTTGCTGACGAGGGGCGTCAAAACGGTAAATGGGGGTCTCGTACGTTCAGTCGAAACGAAAAACAAAACAGAAAAGAAACAAAAGGTTGCTGATGTTGTCTTTTCTTTGGAATTCGCGGCCTGAATCGTTCGAGAACAGTTGAGGATGGAGAGGGAATGGGAGCGGAGCTTGCGTAGTTTCTTTTGGGCAAAAGAAAAAAGGGGGCGAATATGAGAGAAAGGGAGAAGAAGGAAGAAAGCCAGTGAGGAATGGTTAGGTACTACGAGCATGTCAGGATAACGATCTCGCACAACGGTAACTGTCTTCCACGGAGGTCGAAAGCAAAACGGATGCACGAATGAGGCTACAGTGTGGAGGGATGTGATTCCTCCGTGTGTATGTGTGTCAAATATTGGCGCACATCACGCTCGTCATCTCAGGTGTCTGGTCTCAGACATTCTTGCACACTTTCGTATCCTGTGCATCGTCTCCGAGAGTCCCCACAAAGCACAGCACAACGGCAGCATGTATATGTTTGTCAACGTGCCAGTGCGTGGTGGTCTGCGACAAGAGACACACTGGTTGCTGTTGTGATGGTGGTGTGTGATAGGTAACCCGATTTCATTTTCGTTTTTGTTAGCAACCATGTTCGTGGCAGATTGCATAATTAGTTAAACGTCAGAGCTGGACTTTATTGCGCAGAAGTAAAACAAAAACAAAAAAAGAGAAGTGAGAAAGAGGACACGGGAGTTGAAGGGTAACGCGGAAAAGGAGCGGACGTCTTTGAGAAACCTGACTCATCCTTGTGCTTGTGCGCTTCTCTCACTCCCCTCTTGTCGCTGTTTCGCCAATTACCGCGCTTCACGACGCCATGCCTTTATCGGCGGCTGCGCGCGTTCTTACCTGGACGCTTCTTGGCACCACCGCCACCGCCGGGACGCACGTTGCGGGCACGTGGTGTGCGCTCCGTGCGTCCGCGCTTGGCTGGACCACGGCCGTCGTCCTCGTCCTCGTTCAGCAAGTCGCGCAGCGCGCCGTTACCCTTTCGCTTCTTCTTCCAGTCGTCGAGGCGGTCCTGCATGTCGCGCTTGTACTTGGCGCGCTGGCGCATCACCTCGGCCTGCACCTCCTTGCCGTACTTCTTCTGATCCTTCATCGCACGGCGGTGCGCCTGGGCCTCCACGCGGGCCTTGGACGCCTCGATGGCCTGGCGCACATCGTTCATGTGCACGTCGCTCTTGTACATCTCCGCGTAGTAGTCGCCCGGGCGCTTCCACGGCACCTTGGCCGCCTCCAGCATGGAGAGGCCCAGCTTCACAGACTGCAGCGTCTGCTGGATGAAGGCCTCCTCACGCTTGGGGTCATCGTCGGCGTGGAGGTCAGCGGGGAGAGAACGCGTCGAGGTCAAGGCCATGCGCTCCACCCACTGCGCGGGCTCGCTAATCTCCAGCTTTGACGCGGGTGCGGACGCTGCAGCGGCCTTCTTCCCCGTGGCCGGGGCGGCGGCAGTGGCGGCAGCAGGGGCAGCGGAGGAGATCTCCTCATCTTCATCCTCATCCTCGTCCTCGTTGCCCTCTTCGCCTTCCTCGGCCTCCTCCTGATCCTCCTCGGAGCTGTGGAGCTCATCGTCGCCAATGAAGGATTCCTCGTCTTCTTCCTCCTCCTCCTCTTCCTCGAGCTCAGCCCGCTCCTCGGCCTTCTTGCTCATGTACTCCTTGCGGGCCACCTCGCGGGCCTGCTGCTTCTTCGAGGCTAGGGAAAACACGGGCATCGTGGATTCCTCGCTGGTTGTCTGGCGACACAGTGACCTAGTATGTGCACGAGTGTGTCTTGTGTAGCTATGAACAGTGCCGTGCGTGTAAGTCGTTGGTGTTGTTATTGTTCCCACCACCACGTACACACACACACACGAACACAAGAGGGGTAAATGGAGAAATGGAGGAAAGCCAGAGAGTGAGTGTATGGTTTGGTGTTGTTGACGTTGTGTCTGGCTTTTTTTTTTTGCGTGGTTTTCCTTTTCTAAGGAAAAGATAACGGCGATCCCAGTTGGCCGCAGTAGAGCGCCATAGCGTGAGTGCGGGTGTGGTGTGGGGTCTAAGTCGCACCGAGACGAGGCAAAGGGAGCTGAAAAGCCTCCCCTTGCAGCGTAGGCCAAACAGGAAAATGATGGAGCATTGCATTCTCTCCTCTCGCTGTTCCGCCAGCTACTTGTAAGACTTATGCTTCATCTCTGTCAAGGTGTGGTTTCGCCAATATTCTAGGTCGTGTTGTGTCGTTTGTTGTTTGTTTGGTGTTTCATGTTCAGTCGTTTGGGCACTGGCAAAAGGGTAAGGGGGGGAGTAACAATACAATGAGGGGGGTTGTAAACAAAAAAAAAGGTGGTGGAGTGGGTTCACGCCATGCAGACCTAACGCCATCGCGTAGAACAGCTGCGTGCATTGTCTCCGTACTTTACATCGTCAACGTCAACAATCATCATCATCGCCATCGTCTCCACCTGTAAAGGACGACGCGTGAAGCGTGGTGTCACGACGGAGATCGATCTCCACGTGCCATGCTCACCGCGTTCTCGCTCACTCGCGGCTTCGATGCTACACGCGTGTGGAGGTCCCACCCAGCCCAGAGGAGCCGTTCTCCTGCAAGTAGGTCTCGTACGTACCGATGATGTCCTCGTTGCGCTCCGTCATTTGGAGAAGCAGTAACTTGAGGTCTTCGATCGTCTTGTCTTTTTCAGACAGCAAATCGTGAATCTTCTGCTGCAGCTCCTTGATGTCTTCCGGATTGATGTTGGCGCGTTTGAGGAGTTCGGTCAGCTTGGCATCGCGGCCCTCTAGTTGGTTTTGCACGAGCTCGATCTTCTTCTCGACGAGCACGCGACGGAACGCGGACTTGCGCTGAATGTCCTGCAGCATGGCCTTGTACTTGCGCAGGATGATGTCGCGGTCCTCGACGAGCTTGGTGAAGCGTTGGCTCAGTACCTCGTGCTCCCAGGACAAGGTTTGGTACTCCTGCTCAGCCGTGCGCACCTCGCCCTTGAGCTCCTGAAGCCGCTCCTTGTCTGCCAAGTAGCTGGCCACTTCGGACTCGAGCTCCTTCTTCTGCCGCTGCAGTTTCGCGAGGGGCTCGGTCAGCTTCTTGTTGCGGCGAGCGACCTCGTACATGGCCTTCTCGTTGTGGGCCTCCGTGCGCTTTCGCGCGTACACCTCATCCTTGAGGGTGCGGATCGATTCGAGGTTGTTTGAGGTGATCTCGCTATAGTAGTCTTTCAGCTCCTTGTACGTGCGCTCGTGCACCTGTCGCAGCTCCTCGACGTGCTGCTCCTTGCGCCGCTCAATTTGCCGAATCTCCTCCCGTCGTTCGTCATCCATCTCCTCGCGCGCGGTCTTCATGAGGTGCTCATACTTGAGGTGAATTTCTTTGACCTCGCGCTCGAACTTGGCCTGCTGCTCGGCGATCGCCTTGTCCTGCTGCTCCACCAGTATGCGCCGCTCTTCGCGCTGCCTCACCTCTAGTTCACGGTCCATAAGCTTGACGTCACGGACATCACGGCGAGCGTTGAGCTCCTCTGCGCGGTATTCGTCCTCCTTTTCCATCAACGTACGCTCGGCCTCCTCGCTGAGCTTCGCCAACTGCATCTGGTTTTCATACAGCAGGTGCCGGATTTTTTGCTTGAACACCTTCTTCTCGACCTCCTGCCGATCAGCGAGCTCGGCCTTCTCCTGCTCCTTCTGACGCAGCCGTTCCTTCACCTCCTCGAGCTCGTGCTTGGTGACATCCCAGAAGGCGATGATGCGGTCTCTCTCGAGCTGGAAGTAGTTCCGCATGGCCTTGGTCTTCTGCAGGGCATCCGTGGCGAGCCACAGCTCACGGCCATCAACCACCTCCTGCGGCACCGCCTCGGCAACGGCATCGGCCGTGGATTTCTTCTTGTCCTTTGGTGCGGCAGCTGTCGACCCCTTCTTGGTGCTCGATGGCCCCTTTGCAGTGGCAGTCTTCGCCGCCGCGGTCTTCTTCGCTGCCTTCGGCGGCATTTCGCTTTGCGTTTGGACTGTTTGTCCCTAGGTGTGTGTATCTGTGTATTTGTGTGCGGTTCACTGCCACGCACTCAAAAAATCTCTGCCGTTTTTCTCACTTCTGCAGGTGGTGCATTGTGTGACGAAGAGAGATGAAGGCACGGAAACCGCGAAGGAAAAAAAAGGAGGAGAGAAAAGAAGAGAAGAGCGAATGTTGAAGTGATTGGGCTGGGTTGGGTCCATGATATGTGGGACTCAGGAGATGATGTGCGCACAAGCGAGTCATTGCCTTGCTGCCTGAATAAGCTCGTGCAAAAGAGTCGCGCGGAACAACAAAGGGTCATGGCATGGAAAGAGTGGCCATGACGATCATCAGCACAGGGCCACGTCTCCTCTCGCGGATTCGCGTTACCACATCACATAGCCCTATTTTTTTTTGTGGTTTACTTTCTTTCTGTTTCCCTCCTGTGGTTCAGACGCGTTTGTTATTTTGCTTTTTGTTCACTCTTCCCTTCCTGAAAGTGGAGGAGGGGGGATTAAAACGGTGTTTACACGAAGAGGATTCGCCAGAGGGGATAAACTGTCGCAACAAGAGTGACGATGAGGCCGTAGCTACTCCGACTTGTTCGTCTTGGTCTCGGGGGCTGGCGTGTCTGAGGGGGTGTTTTTGCGCGCGGATGCGTCAAGCAGCTCGTCCCACGACGCCCCTTTCAGGATGTACCCGTCAAAGTGGCGGTCCGTGTACTTGCCCTGGTTTTGCACGTAGCGCTGCTGCACGCCAATGTATTGGTTGATGTAGTACAAAAGCAGATCGTCAACCTCGCCGTGGTACCACTCACCGTCACTGTCACTCGACGGCCCCTGGTCCTCCGCTTTCGCCGAGACGGTTTCGCCACTGGTCGACGCGACAGCCTTGTCCGTGGCAACGCTCTCGATGGCCTTCTGCTGTCGGTTACGCTGCACAATGTACTCGCGCAGGAAGTAGTAGATGGCCTCGACAGTCGCCAGGTACGATGGATCGTTGTTCTGGAAGCGCCAGAAGAGCGAGGTCTGTGACTTGATCCGGACGTGCTTGAACTTGCTCACGCGCGGGTCGCGAGCGATCCCCTTGCTCTGCTGCCATGTGCTGTCCACAAAGACGACGTTCTCGTAGCGCTCGAGGTGCTCAACCTCCTCCAGCTCCACGCTCTGTGCACTGGGGTACAGCACCAGTGTGTTTTCCGGCTCCAGGTGTTCGGGGACTGTCGGGTACTCGACAATGTGCATGTCAGGCGAGATGGTGGAAGCGGCTAAGCTGGTGCTCTTGCCGCGGAGCTCGTTGGGATGGAGCACAACGTACACGTTCAGCGGCAGGGGCAGGGGTGGGGGGTGCAGCTCGGGGTGAACCACCGTGAGGCAGTCATAGCAGTAGAACAAGCGGCGCTTGTGGCACTTGGGGCACTCGCGGCGCTCGTGCTCCTCCTGGAGTTTTCGCAGAGGCACAGAGAACTTGAGAGAGCAGATGAAGTCCTGAACTTTTGAGAGTCTCTCATCGTTGGACTCATCGTAGCCACGTCCTCGCTTCATTGCCTAATGGTTGCACGAGAATAGATCTATCAACGTGTGTGTACACAAGGTGATGAAGAAGAGAGAGAGGAAGAGAAGTGTGTGTGTAATGTATACGAATGGTACTTCTACGACTCGCATGCACCAAAACAGACGGGATAGGTGTGAGCGTTCAGTGGGCCTCATCTCTGAATGAACAGAGTAGTGCACTCTCTTCTGTCTGCCACTTCTCACGTGGGTCAACCGTTCTTGTTGTTGTCATGGCAAAAGAGAATAACACGAAAGTGCGCTATAGATGCTCTTTCCAGGAACTTTTCTCTCGGATTTGATGATTGTGTGGTTGTTACGTGTGTGGCATCACGTGGCAGGACGAACAGGATAGAGCAACCACACGAGAAAAAAAAAGTGAGTGGCAAATAGTAGGTCTTGCACGCAAAATCTGTGTGTGTGTGTGCAAGGTGAGGGGGGAACGAAGAGGAGCACGTTTAAATCTCTATGATGTTGCATCTGTATAAATACGTGTGTGGGTCCTGGAAAAAAGTCATTTCACTCGAGGCTGCTGAGCGCACACTCACCATCAGCGGGTGTGTACCACAAAAAGGTGGTGCTAACTGTGAAGGAGCCTGGGTTGAGGACGTGCACTCCCTTGTAAGTGCACTCCCACTGCTCCGTGGAGTCGCACAAGAGCAGCGTGTGGGGTAGGATGGGCATCTGCAACGCCTTATCCTGCTTCCACGCGACCGCCGCACGCACGTCGGGGCAGAGGTGCGCCTCGTCGACGACCGTCTTCGCCACGCGCTCGAAGAGTGTCAAGGGCGATTGTGCCGCATCGCCCCGCGTCCCGCCCACGTCAAGGTACGCCTCGCTCGCTTGCAGGTCGCGCAAGAAGTCCTGCCGTGCGACGATGACCTCGTGCGTGCAAAAGCGCAGACGGCACGGATTCGGTGCGAGCGTGACCTTCTTGAGGCGCGACTGCAGTCCGCGCAAGAACCGCGATGCAATGGGGGGCTGGGGAAGAAGACCTTGCAGGAGCGTCAAGTCGTGCGGACCTGGCACGAGGATAAAGTGTGATTGACTGGCCACAGTTGGCGCGTTGGTGTGGGCACACTGCGCAAAGGCATCGAACAGCGTCCGCATCCGCTCAGATCCTTCGAAGCTGTTCTGCAGGTGGGACGCATCACCGTAGTTGAGCGGAGTGGAGGAAAAGTCACCGACAAAGATGAGGGTCGTCTCGGCGAGCTCTGCCTCGCTGCGCTCCTGCATTTTCTGGAAGAAGGTGCGAAGGTGGGTCATGGTGGCGGGCTTGTCGAGGTGGACGTGCGCCATGACGACCATGACAGACCGCCGCGCGTTTTGTTCAACCGCGTGTGCGGCGACCATGTCCAGCGGGGCGAGCCCAAACAGGTCGCGTGTGGGGCCAGCGTCGAGAAGGGTGGCCTCACGCCGCTCTGCTGGTGGTAGCTCGATGCGAAGTGCGGTGAGTGCGAGACCGTCCCACGTGCCAGTCACCACCACGAGGAAGCCGTTTCCGATGAAGCAGTCCGGTGCGACCTGGGTGGACGGGGTGATGGTGACCTTGGTGGTGCCGCGGAGGTCTTCAAGGATGAGTGTGTCCTGACGACGCACCAGAAGGCCAAGGACACCAATGACAACGCGTGCACCAATGCCTTCCAACGAGGTGGTGGGGACGAGTGGGATGAGGTCCTCGCCGACGAGGTGGTGCTTCAAGTCTTTTTGATACACACCACTCTGCAGAGCACGACGCCGCGCGTGGAGGTATCGCTGTGAGAGCGCGTGCAGACGATCGGAACCGGGGTTGCTGCCGCTCACGCGCAACTCGCCCGTGATCTCGTCCACGATCGCCGCTGGAACACCCTCCAGTGGGACCACCTGCACCGCCGGCCCGTTGTCCTTGCCTACAGCGCCTTTGATCTTGTTCATTTGAATCCCAATCGCGGCGTTCACCTTGGGAACATCAACAAAGCGATCCGTGGTGCATTGCTTCTGAAGCAGTGCGAAGAGATCCTTGATCAGCTCTCGCCTATTTTCTTCGTCAGCATTTGTCTCGCTCAAAAATTCAGAAAGCCGCCTCAGCGCAAGCGGATGAAACTTGTACTGGTAAGCTCTCGCGAGCGACTGGATCTGTCCAAGGTTATTTTCTGTCGTCGCCATTATCTGATAACCGGCACTTTCTTCTCTTGTCGTTCTGCGTGTGTGCGTGTGTGTATGTCTATGAGGGCTGTCTCTCCCCCCTCGATCGGTTCTACTTTGTTCTATGTGCTTTGAAGGGTGATGTTCGCGAGGTAACAAAAAAAAAAAGAGGAGGCAGAGAGAGAGAGAGAGGGGGGTTGGTTTTTAGACTTTGCAACCTAGGCGCGGGGATGGGGGGGTGGAGAAGTCTGGAGACCTCAAACTATGCGAGAAAGTGCATAGACGCTGGTCTGTGTGGTGGTGCCACGAAAAAGGTGAGTGGAGGACGGCTTGTGTAATGAAGAAGCTCTGTGCAAGTGGAGCAGAAGTGAAGCAAAAGGAAAGAAAGAGGGAAACAATAAATGCAAAAGCCCCACGGTCAAGTGGTATGTGTGAGCTTGGAATTTGAGATACATGATAAGTTGGTACGTCAGACGCAGTACGTGTGGGGTGTGCTTGGCACAAGTGGTGACTAGGGACTTGATTTTTTCTTCGCGGCACTCTTCTGCTTCTTCTTCGTCTTGCCTGTTTTGGGGCCGCTCTCCTGCCCCAAACGCTCAACGTCCTGCAGAAGAAGTGCATCGGCATCGGCAGGGATGGCGGGATTGAAGGTGACGGGTGCGATGTCCTCTAGCCATCGCTGGGGAATGCGCGGCAGCGTCCCGAAAGGCTCCCTGAAGTACTTGGCGCACGCCTCAATGATTTGCTTGGTGAAGAGTTCGCCAAAGTTGGGATCAGCACTGGACATGAATGTGGAAGCGAAGTCAGTGAAAGACAGCGTTCCGAGGTTTTGGTCACCGAGATAGGCATTGAGCTTTATCAAGAGGTCAGGCGCCACAGTTGTCGTGGGTGGTGGTTTGTTGCCTTTGCTCTGCTCGATCGCCTTTGTGAGATTCGTGACGAGGAGCACCCGCTCCGCGCTCTGCGCACCCGTTGGCTGATCAGAGGGGGTCAGCGGCAGTGCGCTGAAGCAGTGCTGCAGTATATGATTGCATGTGGTTTCATCAGACAGACCAATATCGATGGTCTTCGTAAAGCACAACCCATTCAGCTGGTCTGCCGCATTCCTCACAAACGGATCACTGAACACCATCCAGATGCGGTCGTGATAGGACGGAGACGTGATGCCAATGCTTGTGAGAAACGCGCAGAACTGGGAACGGGTCAGTCGAAAATCACAATGTGGCAGCGCAAACGCCCTCAAACGCTTCCAGACGCCGTGCGTGGGAATCGCTGTCCATGAACTCTCCAGAGCCGTCTGCTTCACGACTCGCGTCTCGCCACTGGCCTGGCGGCGCTCCTCGTACGGAAGCGTCCACACTGGCGCCTCCCGCGTCTGTGCTTGGTAAAGAAACGTCTTGAAGTCGCCATGCCATTCCTGCACCGACGCGTTCATGTTTTGTGTAGCTCACCTGTGCAACGGCTCTTCAATCAGCCCATATGTGGAGAGAGATAAGAGGAAAGGATGGGGCAGGAGAAAGCAATGTGAGAAGAGTCAAAGGACAGGTCAATTGTCGAAGAGACTACAGCAGCAACGATCACTAAACGGGGGGGGGGGGGGGGCATTGCGTGGTGACACTGGCAGACATGACACCGTGAAAAGCGAGCGAAAGAACGAAAAGGGAAAGGTACACAGTCCTGTCCCATCGTGTCGTGGGTTGCCACGCACAAAAGTACAACAGTTTGGGGACTACATCTTGTCGGTTTCACTCGCTCATGTATGCGCTCATTTTTTGTTTGTTTGCTTGCTTTTTCGTTGAGAAAAGAGGGGTGACGACTTCAGACTACCTTGGCTGGTAGGCAGCAGTGGATCAGCATCCACGTAGCACCATTGTGTGTGTGCGTGTTTGTGTCAGAGGCTAGAGCGTTTGGCGAGCTTGCGCAGCTTCTCCATTTCCGTGGCCTGCTTCTGATTTTCCGCCTCTAACTGCCCATTTTGCTGTCGCAGGCGTCCTAGTTCTTCGACTAAATCCTGGTTTCTTGCGTGGGTCTCATCAGCGCGAGTGCGCTCGCGGGCCAACTCTAACTCATAGTTCACCATGCTCTGCTTGACTGTGTCGGTCGTTCGCAGCAGTTGCTCCACCTTCTCATCGCGCTTCTGACGCTTCGACCCTTGAGCGAGGAGTTGCCGCATTGCTTCTTGGAGCTCATCCGCGCGTCCCTGGTTCGCATCAGCACGTTGTGTTTCCTCGTGCAAATTCCGAAGCAACACATTGTTGAGCAGGTATGTGCCTTTTGCATCCTGTTGGATACTGAAGCAGTACGTTCCGAGCACGAGTGTAATGCACCACGCCGCAATGACACTGCCTTTCGCTGCCGGGGCCAGCCACCAGCCCTTGAAGCGGTTAATCGGCGAGGACGCATCGCGCCAAGGAGTGGAGTCACCAGGCGCTTGGCGGTGTGTCCCTTCATGGAACGTCGCCTGCGCGTAACGGTGTCCTTCCTGTTGCAGACTCTGGCGCCAAATCCGACACGAGCGAAGCATTTTTCTTCTTCTTGCGAGAAAGGGTGAAATGAGTCAGCAAGTCAGCAAACAAACCAAAACAAAAAACAGTAGATGAGAAGAAGTTGAGACGCCGCGAGTGGTATTGTTTGAAAGAAATGAGACAGAGTGCAGAGGCGATTGTGGTGGGTGTGTGCTTGTGGTTCTTTTGAGGTGTATAGGTTGTGGTACTGATGGCATACTACCACAAAGAAAATGAAAAGAAAAGAAAGAGTCAATCTGGCCAGGAAGGGAGGAGACTTGTGTCATGGTTCACCCTCACTGACTTGCGTGCCGATTTCAACATTCTTCTTCGCTAACATTTCCCCGCGATATCAGATGTCGCTGGAATGGTGAGAAAACCAATCGCACGGCACTGTGTACCATTTCTCCCCCACGATTCGCGCTTTTGTTATATGCAGCCGTTTCTTTGGTGATGTCGTTGTGATGTAGGTGGTCTGCCTGCGACACAAGGATGTGTGGATGGGTTGTCGGTTTTTCCAATAGTGGTTTCTTTTTCTTGATCGTTGGAATTAGTGATAGGCAGCTTGAGTGTTCAGAAAATAGTGAGCATAATTATCTGTGGGCATGCAAAACACAGGCAAGCAGAAGGCCAGAAAAACCGTGGAAGAATGAAGAGTGATCAAAAGAGTGCCGCAATGGCAGTTGAGTTGTTGATCTCAGTGTGGTACGAGCTCGGAATGCCCTCGAACACGGGTGACTTGAGGGCTTCACTAGCTGCCAGCCTGCGCGACGGGCTGAACCGAAGCAGGCCCATGACCAGTTCGATCCAGCCCTCCACGTTCGAAATCTTCCCCGCGCATTTCGCGCGTATTCTTTCGGGAATGGCGGCCTCGCAGTGGATGTCGAGCAAGAACTTACGAATACGAGGAGGACAGTGCGTGTTCATGTCGCTTTCTGACAGCGTCCCGACTGCTTCGACGAGGGAATGGAGCTGCTGTTTCAGCAACTGCGGTCGGCATGCGCCACCAGCGTCCTTGGACGACACCAAAGAAAACACTTCTGTTCCGCAGAGGATTTCAAAAATCAGGCACCCTAGCGCCCAGCAATCCACGCCTCCGCGATCGATGTTCGACAGCTGAAGCATGACCTCAGGTGAGCGATAATTGCGCACGCAGATGTACGAAGCATCCGTGGTGACAGAACTGTTGAAGAAATTGGTGATTTTGATCTGTGGCATCTGCTCAGTACCTTCCGGTACCACTAGCACGTCGTCAGACGAAAGAAACTGATGGTAAACCTGGTGCGAGTGCATCGCTGCAACACCTTCGACCAACTGGTGCGAAAGGCGTCGTATCATATCGTCACTGTTTGCCTTTCCAGCGACAAGGAACTCGTGAAGTGTGGACTGGCCTTCGTAGTGATTGTACTCCAGACGCACGCGTGGGTTTTTGCTGTCTTCAGCGTTGTCAACGCGTGTGACTGTGGGGCATGCAATCGCGTCACAGCCGCGTGACGTCAAGAATGTGAGAACATTGACAGCCTTGTCCACATCACGTTTTTGAACTTCCCAAATTTCTCGCGACATGGCGCGTGGAACGCACCAGTGCAGTGAGGTGAAAAACTATGAATATGATAATGGTGAGTCTTTTTTTTAATTTAGGCGAGTTGAAAAAAAGAATGTTGAAGCAAAAAACAGGAGTAGTCCAGAGCGAGTGAGCCAGTGGGTGAAAAAAAAACAAAGAAAGTAGAACATGGGGAGAAAGAACGTGTGGTAGTACTTGTGGTCTTCGGTGCGGGGGCGAGAGGATGAAGATTTACGGCGCTTGTGCTTGCCCGATTTAACGTGAAATACTCAGTTGTGGTATTTGTTCGAACGCTGAAAAGGAGGGCGGCGAGAAATAGAGACTCTGCAACCGCCTGGCTGTTTGAACTCTTGACAGTGTGACGTCGCGCACAGTCTTCCCGCTTTTCTCCGCATGAGTTGCGAAATTGGCGGTTGCGTCTTCACAAGTGCATTGAAATATATTTATTCACGTAATTTTTTTTTTGGCGCGTCAAGGTCAAGTAAAAAACTCCTGACTAAAGTCGATGTTCACTTTCCGTAGGAGATGAAATAAAGTTCAGCAATCATTCCTTTTTGGCAGACTTCTGCAGAGCTGCAAGGAATGCATCTGGGCCCACCTCACCGTCTTCCTCGGGGATGCCAAACGTCTTGCAGATTTCCTTGTACGTCGCCGGCTCGGAAAGTGCTGCGTCAAAATTTTCGGCTGCTGACTGAGCTTGAGGGTTCTGCAGCTGCGCAACGATATCGGTGGCATCAGAGCCTGGTGGGAGAAGAGCACTGAGCCGGCTCCTGTAAAATTCAGCGTCGGCCTCCACGGCTGCAGCCAACTTGGGAGAGGCCAGAACGTTCGCCACACAGGCTTTGCTCTTCCCAGCACCAGAGATTGAGGCAAGGAGCTTCTTGAAGTCAGTCAGACCGACTTGAGGGACATTCTGCTCGGAAGCAGAGGAAGCAGAGCCTGTGAAAATCTCTTTGAGCTTTTTCATGTACTCCTTATCGTTCACGGTGCTCTTTTCCTGGAGCCAGAAGAAATGACGCTGTGTTGGTGATTCCTCAAAGAGAATGACGCGGCCAGTCGTGCACTTGGCAACGGCTTTGACAGTTACGCCCGCCTTGGGGAGCAAAATGGTGACTTGAGGATCAGCGCTTGCCCACACAAGTAGTGCCTTGGCGGGGTCACGTGTCGGGTAGACAGAGAGCGTGCCTTTGGCTTCCCGTGGTGTCACCACACCATTTTTGTACTCGCTGCGACCAGCGCGAAATTGAACGAGCGGAGCGGCGTCCTCGTTGAACATTGTTGACTAATCGGTTTGTGTGATTGTGCTCGTATTTATATTCACTCACGTTTGGGGAAAAAACCTTTGATACAAACGTCTCTGTGGGTTTGTGTGTTTGTGTGCAATTGTGAACGCGCAGGCTAGTGACGATTGTTCGTGACGTCGAGAGCGTAGCACATTTTTTCCCGGATGAGATGAAGCAAGAGATGAAGAAAACGGGGATGGGATGAGGTGTTGTGTGTGTTTCTGTGCGATCCTTCCATCAGGTAGTGAATGCAGAAAACGAAGAGGCACAAAAGGATGCAGCAAACTCTCATACTGAACTCATTCTTTGGCTGTCGTAAACCTTTCATAGAGTCTCGGTGCCCCATAATTTGATTGAGAATCAAATCAACGGCATAAATGACCAGCTCGCACACCGAGACACCCGTGTGAACGGATCAGTCCAGTGTCAGTTCTTGTTCCCATGGGCCGTTCCTACCGCGTCGAGAGACGACGGTTTCTGGGCTGCGCGAGATGTCTGCGTATGGACATGTGCATTGCTCACTTGTATATTGTTTTCTGGACAATGACATGGCACTGCCAAGCACTATAGCATACACACAATTGCCAATCCTACTGCTACTTCTAAAACCAAATAAAAAAAAGGAAGAATGAAACGAGAGGAAAAAAAAGCAACAATTTCGATCGCATTCTTTCACTTTCAACAGATGCAACAACAAACAAAACCCGAAATGGGTGTCAAGTGAGAGAACTGCGGGTGCAGGTTCATTCGAAAACAGACGCAGGGTGTCGATTTAGTACGACGCCTGCTTCACGTAGCCAAGCTTGAGCTCGAACGGAAGCCAGTCCAGCGGCGTCGGGTCGCGGTACGTGGCCGGACCCATAGGAGTAGCTAGTGCGAGAGAGCGCAGACGAGCCCAACCAGGAATAGGTGTGAGGCAACGGTCCTTGACATCCTCGTAAGAAATGTGCTCGGACATGATGACCATGTCGTGGTACTGCTGGTACGTGGCAACGACACCTAACATGACCGCCACGAACGCTGCAGAAAGACTAAGGCTCAGCATCGGGTACACGCGAGCTCCGAGGAGAAAACCCCACTTTTCAGCGGAGCCAGCGGCCGTCGACACCATGCCATACTCTGTCTTGATGTTGCCGAGTTGAAGTCTGGTCGCCTTGGAGAGCATAGGCGCCAAACGAAGTCTAGTGGGAAGCATTTTTATTGTTCTTGCTTCTGAATTTCGTTTTCTCTTCTGCTAAAGGGAGAGCTAAATGAGAGACTACCAAACCCAACCCTGTCGCACGGCACTACGAGCTAAGATGATGGTGACGCCTCAGGTTGACCCGGAAAGTCGCGACTACAAGAAAAGGGAGAAGAAGAAGAGTGCAAGAAGGAAAGAGGCAGCAAAGTTTTAGAGAGAGCGTGAGAAGAGGAACGTGGTTCTAGTGCAAAATGCGGTGTGTCCCTTGTCAATAGGACACTGTGCACAATCCAGTTGGGTGTGTCAAGGCACGCGGTGTACGTTTTCAGTTCACAAAAGCAAGACATGCGGTTGGAACTTTTTGTTGCAACTTTGGAAGCTGCGATGATCAAAATTGGGATGGTTGTTAAATTTTGCGGCGTTTGCGTGGTGGTGCGGGCCGGGGCGTTGGCAAGGGGATGGCGGCGGCGCCATGGGCGAAGGGCACCGCTGGGAGCCCACGACGCCAGCCACCGCCCCACCTGGCCCACAGGGAGCCCCGCCAACACTGACCACCACGGTCACCCACACCACCGCCACCGCCTGCGCCGACGAGCCCAAGCGGCCCCAGACGACGAAAAACGGCACCAACAACTATCCATCCACACGCACGACGCCAACACAAACACCCCACCACCAAGCGCGGCAAGAGAAGCTACGCGACCGGCACGTGTCCGGACACGGCGACCACCACGGATCTCGACCGTCTCGCGCGCAGCGCCGTGGTACGCAGAACAACGAAACCGAGCAACACGGCGCTTCTCTGATCAGAGGCCCACGCGTTTTTGTGCACATGACGACGATATAACCACCACACTCTGGCGAGTCACGCTGCCGTGTGTTCGTGTCGTTTGTGCGTGAAGCCGCGGTTGCCGCTCGTCACTGCCCGTTGTCGATGGTCCTGTCGTTGGTGGCTCTTGGTGGGATGCCTTTTCCATGTGCGTCCTCGCTGCGCCGTCGCCTTGCTTGGCTTTCTCGTCGTCGGGCGGTTGGGGCGTGGCCGGCTGGGCGTGGGCTTGTGGGCTCGGGACGGGGCGGCGGCACCGCGAAGGATGCCCCGTGGCCGATCCCCGCACGCCCGATCCCCCCTCAGCCCCCTCAACCACCACCGACGCAAACATCCCCCCTCCCCCCACTCCCGCCTGAATTCATTCTAGCCCGCCCGCCTATGCCGCGTCATCTGAGCCGTGCGGCTGTCATCGCACTATGTTTGCTTGTGTTGTGTTTGTCTCTTCCTGCTGCGAATGCGTTGCGCGTGGCGGTGATACCTGGCGTCACCTACAGCCACTTCTCCCCAGCTGCAAAAATTGTTGAGAAGTTGGAGCAGCGCGGCCACGAATGTGTGCTGTTCGTCCCTCCCTTCGCGCACCGCCAGTGCCAGAACTATTTCCGAGGCTCCCACATGTGCGCGGTTCTGAAGAGTCCAGCTGGCACATCCTTTGACAGAGAGTCTCTGGAGTTGGGCGGCACCGAAGTCTTCCAGCTGAACATGTCGTCATCTCAGGACTACAACCGATTTCTTATTGACGCGCTGCTCGGGTCGGCGCGCCTGCAGACGTTCGCGCCGGACGTATTTGTGGCTGATTTTGGTTCATTTGGTGCCGACGCTGTCGCCAACGCGCTTGACCGGCCAACTGTGTTTCTGTGGTGGCACCAGTCTCTGTTCCCTACAGATCTGACGCCATCAGTGCCGCGGCTGGGAAGCGGCCGACCGCGGAACATGCCATATTTTGCCAAGGTGCCGAACTGGCTCGAGAAGGTGGTGCGCAACATTCGTTTCAATGGGAAAAAGGAGCGCGCAGCACTGAAAGGTCTATGGGCGCCTGCGCATGTTCCCGCTCCGCCACCGTCGCATCTTGTTACGAGACGGCACATCATCACACCGGGTTTCCTCGGGCTCGACCTCTCCATCCCAACGTGCCCCAACGTTCATCGTGTTGGTTTTGTCCACTCCGAGAGCGATCACCAGCTGTCGACCCTCCCATCTGGGTGGAAGGAGTGGAGTGACGGTTGTCTCTACGGGATCATTTACATGAATGCCGCGGACGAGGTGGCCAGCACCGCGCTTCAGCGTGCACTGGCTGAAGTCTCGGAAAGATTCGGCACGTGCGTTGTGTGGAGAAAGAGTACAGACGCAGACGATGACGTGCTGCAGACACACCTGTCACCACGCATCCGAATCACCCATTATTTACCGTTTTCGCCGCGACGCCTCCTTTCGCACCGCTACACCAAATTGGTCATCACGCAGTGCGGGCAGTCCATGGTTCAAGAAGCCATCGATACGGAAACGGCAATTCTTTGCATGACAACTGACAACAGTGACAAAGACCTCCTGCAGCGTGTGGAGGAGGGTTTGCTCGGGGATGTTGTTGATGCCGAGGCCGACAAGGAGGAGCTGGTGAGCTCCGTCCTCTACCTGTTTAATAATTCACGTGTTTTTGAAGCTATCCGCCGAGTGAAGCGAATGGGGTACTTGCTTGGTGGCACTCAACGCGCGGCAGAGGTTGTTGAGCTGGCCGCACTGCTTGGCAGAAGCGACCAAAGCTTTTTCTGCAGGACACGAAACTTCACCGTTGCGCAACTTGTTGGTTGTTTGCTTGCGAGCTTCACAGCCACAGTTTGTTTTCTGCTCATTGCGAGCCGGATCAGAAGGAGCAGACGCCACAAAACAAAGATAGATTAATGTTGCACATTGCCGTTGAATTTCCAGACTCCACACAAACCGATACTTCACAAAAGAAAATAAAAAGAAATGCTAACGATCAACCGCGCGAAACCGTCCCTCACTCTTTCGGACTTGATAGAGTTTTTTTTCGTATCTTCAGGCAATAAACGTGGTGCAGCGCCAGTGTCTTCAGCCACGGCCTGCGCGTGACACTGAACCTTGGAATTTGTATTTTATTCCCCAGACGGAGATCTGCCTCTTCTATCCACGCGAATTTACCACTGAACATTTCTCTCACCATCAACCTGTGTCTTCCTCATGCGCACTCATTTCTTCATCGACACACCTTCACCACAAAAACGGTTGCATTGTCTCCTTCACTCACTATTTTTCTTCTCCGACGGACAGCTCAGATTTTTTTCTTTTCTTTTCGCGTACACACGAGGCTCTCACTCTTTGTGGCTTCCGCCTAACGCTGACAGCCGCCCAGGTCTTTTATTATTTTCTTTTCTGTCACCCAGGCAAGTCACTGTAAATCAAGTCAACACCAACAGTTCGAGTTTCCTGATTGTCATGTCTGAAATCGAAGAAACCTTCCAGCGCATTAGCCAGCGCCCCAACGTGACTGGAATCATTGTGGTCGACAATGAGGGCACTCCCATTCGCAGCACCATTGAGGACACCGTAGTGCAGAACCAGTACGCACATCTCATCTCCGCACTCGCAGCCAAGGCGCGCCACTGCGTCCGCGACCTAGACCCCACGAACGACTTGTCGTTCCTCCGCATCCGGAGCAAGAAGAACGAAATCATGGTCGCTCCTGACAAAGATTTCATTTTGATCGTCATCCAGAGCATCGCTGATGCCCCGGCGTAGGCGTACTGCACCAAACCAACTGATGTATTGAAGAATCCACTCGCAAAGAAAAAAAACTGAGAAAAAAACACACACACACGCTTCCTTCATGTGCAACACACATGCACCACTCAATAACGCAAAAGGGAGGAAGAGGAATAGTGGCGAGGCTATGCCCCCCTTTTCCTCGAAGGGCTCTGTCTCAAACTCAGAGCAACCCACCGCTCCACAAAGACTCACCGCATGGAAATGAAGCAGCCCTTCAGACAATTCGAAGAATGATTTCGGTTTCCTACTGTCACTCCGTACATCCACAACAGGACAGGCAAACCTCCATTGCGTCTGTCCAGCGCTTTTCTGTTGGTTCCTCATAAAAGTTCATCAACATGGATTTATCCATACTTTCCATCCTTTTCTCCTTCCGTCCGCACCTGAAAAAAATCGTTAAAGAAAATCAGAAGAATTTTGCTTTGATTCTTTCGTAGTTGTTTTGTTTTTGCTGTATATCGTTGAGCGTTCACTGCCCCACTTTCTCCCGCGCTTTGCCGATCTAAACGCCGACATCTTTGTGTGCCGTGGTCATTTACTGTTCATTTACTTTCTACTAGCGTGTCTTATCGTGCAACACTACTGGTGCCAGGTCCAAAAAAAAAATGCTCGCTGTACTGGAGGTTGCACGTTCTGTGTTCTGGAATGATGCGATGTTCAGCCGTGAGTTGATGCCGTCCGAGGCATCTCTTGAGAGGTGTCGACTTACTCTCGTTGACCTAGCGACCATGACTGGCAGAGAACGTATCGCAACATTCCAGCAGTGTGGAATCGATCCGTCCCTCTTTCCACTTTTCCTGCGCTCACTGCAGCACATTACTCAAATTCACGGCTCTGGCAGTTACGCTGATGACTCATATCTGCTCCATCGGCACTTGGCCCCGAAGTTTTGGAGTGCACAGTCGTACACAGTTCCTTTACTTGGCTACCCGGCTGTCAATAGCACCCCCTACCGCGACCACTGCCCCCCATCACCTCAGGAGTCCAAGGAGGCCGAACCAATCCCCGCACCCAGACCCGCCTCCAGTTCTGACGTGCATTACAATGGCTTGCTGAACCAGGGTGCGACGTGTTACTTGAATTCGCTGCTCCAAGCCTTGTTTCACATATCCTCTTTCCGCGCCATTATTTACCACATGCCGACCAAAGATGAAGCAGACCTGCTGGCTGGAGGCGATGTTGTGGCGGTCAAATCCATCCCGTACGCCCTTCAGAGGTTGTTCTGCCTCCTGCAGACGGGATCGAAACCGATGGGCACTAAAGAACTGACGGAGTCCTTTGGCTGGAGTGCATCTGACAGCTTTATTCAACACGATGTGCACGAGCTGACCCGTGTCTTGTTGGACAAGCTGGAGGAAAAACTCAACGCCCAGTGCGCGCAAAATGGCGGTGATCCAAGTACCAAGAGCGAGAACGATATCCACAAGCTTTTTCACGGTTCGCTTGAGAGCTACGTAAAGGTCGATGAGGCCAACTACTATGGTGCACGTGAGGAGCCGTTCTACGACATCCAGCTTGTGGTGAAGAACAAACGCAGCATTTACGAAAGCTTCGACGCCATGTTTCAGGTGGAAGTGCTGGACGGCAAGAACAAGTACTGTCTGGAGCAAAACGGGACGAAGACGTACCACCGCGCGGAGAAAGGCGTACGCCTGAAGGAAACGCCGCCGATTTTGCTACTGCACCTCACGCGCTACGATTACGACATCGAACTTGGCGAAACAAAGGTGTCAACGCGCTGGGACTACTACAACACGCTCGATCTTTCCCGGTACATGCCACATGTGCCAGCAGAGTACACACAGTACACTCTCTGCAGCGTTTTGGTGCACTCTGGGTCGAACGCAGGCTTCGGGCACTATTTTTGCTTTTTGCGGTGCTCGGGCTCGTGGTACAAATTTAACGATGAAACGGTGTCCCCCGCTACGCTGAAGGACGTGTTTGGCGCCAACTTCGGCGGCTTTCGCACAAATTACTGGGGAGCGCAGGTGCCACATACGGCAAGCGCCTACATGCTGGTGTACGTGCGCACGAGCCAAGTCTCCACCATCTTCCGTCGCATCGACTCCTCTGATGTGCCCTCACATGTCGTCGAGCAGCTGAAAAAGGAGGAGGCCGAGCACGAGCGACTCATGCAGGAGAAGGCCGAGGATCATTTGTACGGCCGGATTCACTTCATCCAACCGTCTGAGATCCCAGAGCAGGAGGAGTACCTCACCTCAAAGCGCCCTGCCGGCCAAAAGTTCCCACCACACCGGACGCTCCGCGTGCTGCTGGAGTCGGACGCCCTAACAGAGTTTACTCAATTTGCAGCCTCGCAACTTGGGATTTCCTCACCAGACCAGGCAATTTGGTTCGCATCACGTCGTGGTGACGCCGGCGTGGTCCGCCTTCACGTGCAAGTCAAGCCGGGCATGAAGGTGAGCGATGTTCTGGAAGGGTGCAGTGAGTGCTGCGTGCTGGTGACGACGTCGAGCAATGTCCCATGGATCAACTGCGTGCCAAAACCCGACGGTGACCTGCAGATTTTCCACCACAAGTTCTACGACCCGCTTGAGCTGAAGGTGTCGGTCCTGGGGTCAACCGTGGTGCGCTGCGACCCACAGAGCTCAGCCGATGACATTACCAAGCAGATGGATCCGTTTGTGCGTACCATGATATCCCAGTTGCCCGACGAGATCAAGAAGCTGCGAGGCCACCACCGGCAGGCGAAGCTCGCGAGGGCCCCTGTGTCGACGGTCGATTTGCAAAAGATGGCGGAGACGGCGGCTGGTGCGGGAGACGATGCGACGCTTGAAAAGGCCTGGACCCGCGAATACCCCTCGCGTCAGCTCAATTGGCTCCTCGAAAAGGACCGGGAGACCTACATCCCACGCACCGAGCTCCATTCTGGCGACATTATCGTGTGGCAGTTGCAGACCGATCCCGAGGACCAGGCTAACGTCTTCTACCACAACATCGAGAGCTTCCAGCACTTCTTGCGCCACCGTATCCCCGTCGAGATTCGGCTCAACCTTCCACCCAAGTACCCGTCGCTGATCGCGACGGAGCTGGCAGAGGACATGACGTACGAGCAGCTACAGCGCTTCGTGGCCTACCTCATTGGTGACACCGCCAACTACGACCGCATCCGCTTCACTAGGCACAACCCCGAGACGGAGTTGCCCTACTTCATGAAGGGCAAAAAGAAGGACCGACCCACGCTGGCAAAGCTGCTCACACCGTCGACCAGCCGAATCACAACACTCTCCAAGTATCTCTACTACGAGTTCTGCAAGTTCACCGTGACGGAGATTGAAAACGCGCACTCGCTCCAGTTCAAGCTGTTCAACAGTGCGGTGAAGGTTGTGAGCCCTCACTGGATCCTCATGCCGCGCGATGTTCCCATTTCAGCCAGGGAGCTGTTCACGACGTGCCTTCGCGAGATTCAACAGGATATCACCACTGGGGAGGTGCAGCCGCGAGGGCTCTCTGACCCTGCCGACCCCAAGACAGCGGAACACCCAACACCCACCGACGCCATTGTCCACTTGATCATGAACGCCGACAGCGAAACGTGGCGATCCCTGCGACTGGTCGATGTGTGGCGCGGCCGTGTGTACAACATTTTGGATTCGGAGCACGACCTGTCCTTTGAAAATCAAACGTTTGAGGAAAGCGCGGAGTATCGTATCGAACAAATCCCTCTCCCACTGCCGGGTGTCAGCGCAGACGACCAGAACTTGTACCAGGTGCAGCACTTCACCATGGTGCGCCAACGCCGTGATGCCGTGGAGACACACAGCGAGCCGTTTAGCATGTACGTCAATCACAACGAGCTGCCACAAGCACTGCTTCGCCGTGTGGCTGACAAGCTTGGGCTGAGCTACGTGGCGGTGCAGGACTGGAAAATCTGCCTGGTGCAAGAGAACCAGGTGACTGAAGTTGATGCCAACACGCCAATGGGTAAGCAGATCATGGAATTTCGCCGTTACGAAAGCTTCTGCCCGAATAAGGAGCCGCAGAAGATGGCTTTCATTGGCCTGGAACACGCACCTGTGGCGAAGCGCACAGCAAAGCATGGGGACAAGGTTGTCATTCTGAATTGACGTGACATAGCTTTCCTTACCAAATCACACCACTGTCTGCTTGTGCCTTCTTTCTTTCTTTCTTTTTTTTCTTGTTGTCTTACTGCGTTGTCGTCCGTTTTTAGTGTTGTTTTGGACATGTTTGTATGTGTGTGCCTGGGAAAAACGCCTTTGCCTACTCGAGTACCTTCAACCTGTCACGGAAAAGGTCTGGAAGGCGTCGCTTCTTCTCTCTGGTTCACTTGTCCTCAGTGTTTTTTGTTTGTTTGTCCTTCATCTTCCTACGGTCGTGTCCGTTCACACATGGGTGTTCACACACCACGTTTTTGCTTGCCATTTTTTTCACCTCCATTTGGGCACGCCCACCAATGACCACTCCTACAAACTAATGAAAACAACAAAAACGAACTGCAGGGCCTCTTCGCAAGCACAGGGATGTGACGTATCGAACATGCAGAGGCAGTACCTACCATCAAGTTACGTCTCTTGCTTCACTCAGTGACACTTCTGCTCTCGCCCCCCTCTCTCTCTGTGGAGCATGTGAGAACGAGTGCCCCACACGCCAACCAAGCTGGGATCTACCTTTCGCGCAGTCTCATCTTCACATGCTACGTGTGTGCTGATGTTCTTGTGACGCTCGTCCCTTTCTAGGCCCATTACGCGCCAACGGTTCGGATCCACCATTTCACTCCCCCAACTTCTCCAACTGTCTGCTTGTATGTCCTTTTCGTGCGGCACCTCTTCCAAATGCCAAGAAACACAACACAACCTACCAGCTCTGACTGTCACTTTGTGCCACAAACAACAAGACTAGGCATTCAGAATGTCTTCATCTGACCAGGCGATAGCCGACGGTCAGCATAGATACGCCAATGTCAACGTGACGAAACCCAGGGAGTACTGGGACTACGACGCACTGCGGGTGCAGTGGGGTAGCCCTGAGCGCTACATGGTGGAGGAGAAGATTGGTCGGGGCAAGTACAGTGACGTCTTTCTAGGTGGCGATGAGGTGGGGCAGCGTGCTGTCGTAGTCAAAGTCCTGAAGCCTGTCAAGAAAAAGAAGATTCTGCGTGAGCTGAAGGTGCTGCAGACGCTGAAAGGTGGACCGAACATCGTGGAGCTCTATGATGTCGTGCGCGATCCCAGTAGTAAGACGCCGTCGCTCATCTTCGAGTACGTCGATGCGTCTGACTTTCGCGCCATCTTCCCGACCTTCACGGACATGGACGTACGCTTCTACACCTACCAAGTTCTTATGGCGTTAGATTACGCCCACGCCCACGGCATCATGCACCGTGATGTGAAGCCCAACAACGTCTGCATCGACCACGTCCGCCGCCGCTTAAAGCTGATCGACTGGGGCCTGGCTGAGTTCTACCACCCTGACACGTCGTACAACGCGCGCGTCGCGTCGCGGTACTTCAAGGGGCCAGAGTTGCTCACGGAGCTCCCCATGTATGACTACCGACTGGACATGTGGTCGCTGGGCTGCATGCTCGCTGGGATTATCTTCATGAAAGAGCCGTTTTTCCACGGCAAGGACAACAATGACCAACTAGTCCGCATCGTGCGTGTCCTTGGCTCCGAGGATTTCCAAGAGTACCTGAAGAAGTTCGATCTCAAACTGTCGCCGTCACTGGAGGCCTCCGTCGGCGTGCATAAGAAGAAGCCATGGGAGAGCTTCATCACACCACAGAATCAGCACCTCTGCCCACCAGAGGCCATTGACTTTTTAGACAAGCTGTTGCAGTATGACCACACGAAACGCATTCAGGCTTTGGAAGCCATGCAGCACCCCTACTTTGATCCCGTGCGACCAAAGGGCGAACCACAGGCTGCCACTGCCGCCGCCGCCGCCGTTCCTGCTGTCAACGAGAACGAAGAGCAGCATTAATCATGGACGCGACGTGTTCTTGTATTGCGTGATGGAGATACTACTGATTGCTGATTCTCACGGCCACTTCCGTGTCGCTCTTTTGCAACCCACTTGTTCTTTTAATTTTCTTTCGTTTGTTTGTCCGATGACATACACACACACACTATTGTTTCTTTCTCTTTTACAGACGTAAGCGTCTAAGTTGCCCTTGTTTTTTTTTGTTCCCCATGAGACGCGTTCCTTTGAACTGCGATCCGCTCAACACCTTTGTTTATGTAGTATCGTCATCAAACCCCCACGACCCCCCATCAAAAAACCTCCATACACACGCGTGGATAATAGAAGAGGTGATGCAGTGCAGGCAACATCAGATGCGCACACGCGCACTGTCAAACGCTCCGTTCACACAGCTCCTTTTCAGGTCTTCCAATCGCTGTTCCTCACCGCGCCTTGGCGCGCACAGCACCACAACCGACACAAACTGAACGGAGGAGGAGGCACACCGTGTGCAGGCGACCGCGAGTCGTGCACGGGCGTTCACCTCCAGCTTCGGATGAGTGTCAGCCTCTCTGAGAGCCTCAAAAAACAACAACAACAACAACAACAGCGTTACCCTCGGATCAACACGAGAACGTCATCTTGATTGTGGTGACCCAATGTGGACCGTACTTGTTTTTTCCCCCACCCGTACTCACATCCCCCCACTCACTGCTGATCGATTTCTTTCGTTCTCCTGTCTCCCTTCCCATCTTTTCACGGCTCCCTTGACTTTTTGTAGTACGTAGGACAGCCCCCACGGCACCATGTTAGGACTTCCCCAGCGGCTGATGCTTCGCCGCACCACTGGCACATGCCTGCAGCGCACGTTGCGCACCATGGGCCACGCCACCCCGTCGGTGGCGATGTGTGCGGTAGCCAGCACATGGTGCGGGACCCGCTCATTCACGACCACAACGCTGCCCTTGTTCGCTTCATCCCCAGTCGGCGCCGTGCGTGTGACGCGCGCTCTTTGGGAGGAGAAGAAGCCCACGGACACCTCTGACGCGGCCGACGCCCAGGTCACCCACCCACCAAACGCCGCTGCCAAAACCAGTGACAGTGGGAAGACGCAGGATGCGGAGGAGGACGAGGGATTCAAGGAGGACGTCGTTGTCGTCACCGACGACAAGGGCAACTCCATCGTGCGCCTGCGTCGCCAGCCCCTGTCTCTAATCGAGGAGGTTCCACTGCCTCAGCGCGTGCTGACGGACCTTGAACTCGTCATGATGGCGTGGTGCGAAGAGCACGCTCGCCAATACGGGATGATTCTCATGGGCCTGCGCATTGGTATTTTCGTTCTCGTCTTCATTATTCTCTACGTCTTCTACCTCACGCAGCTCTCCAGCGAGCGTGTGATGCGAGGCGTTGACAAGGTGCCGTCCGACCTGCGCATTGGCAGCGTCGTGTACTTCGACGTCTCCGAGGATGGCGTCGACATTGGCCGCGTCGTCATTGGTCTCTTCAACGAGGACTGCCCCCTGTACTGCGAGTACTTCCACCGCCGCTGCACTGGCAACGGCGGCACTGGCGAGTCCTTCCGCGGGATGAAGCTGGCTGCGCTGGTCCCACGGCACTGCCTCATCTTCGGCGATGGCCGCGAGATGACGCACGATGTGGCTGGTTTCAACCCGCACTATCTCCCCACTGAGAAGCTGAGCGTGGGGTCGTGGCGTGGTTGCCTGTCCGCCATCGCCTACGGAGCCGATCGCGAGAGCCCCAACTTCGCCATTCATTCGTCGTCTGGCGACTACCGGCCACAGGTATTCGGCATGGTGATTGGTGGGTACACCGTGATTGAACGGATCGATCACACCGGTTCGTCTCACGGCAATGCGCCAAAGCGTGAGTTCGTAATTGAAGAGTGCGGCGAGCTGTGCACGCTGGCAAAGTCGCACGTCACGCCGATGCCGTGGAAGCTCTACGAGTCCGTCTCGCGCGGATACGACGAGGAGAAGTTTGGCCCGGCCGCTGATCCTGAGGCTCTTCGCAAATCCGACGAGCGTGGTCATCTCGTCTACGAAAAGAAGCACCACGTGGAGGCTAGTGGCCAGAAGGCGAAGAGGTGGTGGTTCTTTTAAAACAACATCAAGCAAGACAAAACAAAAACCCGTCACACACATGAAAAAGGAATCCGAAGCGAAAGCCATCTAACACTGAGACACACGCAGACACACACAGACATCGATCGTGGTGCCCCCTTTCTTCCTTCCTTCTTTCTTGTTGATCACAAAAGTAGTGCGCACCACCCGAGAGGGAATGGAGACGTGATGGGGTGCTCGCAAAAAACGAGGAGCAAGAGAGAGAGAAGCATCGAGAACAGAATAAGAACGAAAAGCAAGCAGCCTGATCAGCAGCGGCACAGAACAAACACAATTGATCACTCTGTTCTTGGTGTTTCTTCCTTCTCCTCTTTCTTGTTCGCTTTCCAGCTGCGTACTCTTCCATTCTCTATTCGCACCCAGGGTTTCAGCGAAACAGGTGGTGATTTTTGGCTTGGGTTGCCAGCTCCCCATTGGCTTTGACACACACACACACACACACGCACAGACAGAGATGCGTATAAGCACACGTGTACCTGTGGATGAATTGCACAGGGTGACGGCAACCCTTCCTTTTCTTTTCTTTCTGGGTGCTCTTCCATTTTTTTCTTTCTCTCGCGCCGCTTTGGCGTTCTCACAAATCTACAGTTGACTACAGTACGAATGTTTTCATAATGACTCAGACAACAACAGCAACAATAGGAAAATGACAATGGCCTGCGCAGTCAGGAGAGAGAGCTTGCACCATGGATCACATCACCAGATTTCCTCTTCCTCTTTCGATGCTCAAGTGCAGTTACTCCGCATGCGACTGCCTTCTCTTCCTCACACAGTCGTGGCTTCATGCACTGCAAAAGAGTGCACGATAGAAAGCCACGATCGCTTCGCGGGTGCTTGGAAAGCAGAAAACGGCGTGAATGGAGCTTTCCCCTCTCTCACATCGTGTTGCGCGTTGGGTCTTCTCCTCCTGTTTACTACTCTTCTATTTCCACTTCTTTTGCACCTGCCCCATCATCATCTCTCTTGTGTCCTACACCTCTCGTATCGCTTCACGCGTCCGAACTCGCTAGTGCGTTTAGTGTGCTACCATGCTTCAGTTTGAGGGAAGCAGTTTGCTGCGGCACCACCTAGTGTGCAGTCTTCTTTCCAAGAAGCCGGTCCGCCTGACCAACATTCACGCGGATGAGGACCCGATGGGCATTCAGCCGTTCGAGGCCAACTTTCTCAAGTTTCTTGACCGTGTCACGAGCGGCTCCACGTTCCAGTGCACGGAGAACAACACCGTGCTAACCTTCCACCCAGGCATGATCCTTGGCGGCAACTTCTCCCACGAGGTCCCCACCGCGCGGTGTGTGACGTACATTGTCGAGGCGGCCGTGCTCTTGCTGCCCTTCGCCAAGTACGACTCGAAGATCACCTTTGTCGGGGCAACGCAGGGTCAGCTTGATCTCGCCGTGGACACCATCCGCACTGTCACGGTGCGCTGGCTGCAGCTGTTTGGCGCGTCGTGCAACCTGCGCATCATCCGTCGCGGTGCGGCGCCGGGCGGTGGCGGTGCCGTCGAGCTCGACGTCAAAGCTGTGCGCAAGCTGACGAGTGCCACCACCAAAGACCAAGGACGCGTGCGGCGAGTGCGTGGCATTGCGTTTGCCTCTCGCACCGCACCAGACCTGCCACAACGGGCCGCGACCAGCGCCAAGGGCGTCCTGCTGAACTTAATCCCCGACGTCTACGTCGTCACCGACGTGGACACGACCAAGACCAACCGCAACGAGAGCACCAGCGGTTACGGCGTCATCCTCGTCGCGGAGACAACGAGCAAGCTGTGCGTCATCTCCCAAGAGGCCGTCGCCATGCCGCATGAGTCCCCCGAGGATGTCGGCCAGCGCGCCGGCTATCTTTTGCTCGATCAGATCTACAACGGCGGGTGCGTGGATGGCCACCACCAGATGCTCGTCCTCCTGCTCATGGCACTCAGCCCCGACGACGTGTCGACAGTCCGCTTTGGCCAGCTCACGCCTAGTGGTGTGTCAGCATTGGTGCTGATGGAGTCGTACTTTGGCGTGACGTGCGCGATCAAGGAGGAGCCGTCGTTCGCCGGTGTGCGTTTTCCACCAACGACGTTGGTGACCTGCATTGGAAGCAACACTGTGAACGTGTGGAAGAAGTCCACGTAGAACACCACCCACGCTGGGCGTGTGCTTGCTCTTGTGTGGACGGTGATGCCGATGAACTTGCCGCTGTTCATGTTTCCTCTGACGTTGACCTTGCGTTTTTCTTCATTTGTTTTGTAAATGCTAACCAACCCACGAGTAATGTTTTCGACAACAAACAACAAACAACAACAACTTTGCATAATCGATACAACCTCTCTCACCCACAGCGTTTTATCTGGAGGTGGACGAACTCACATGAAGCATGTGCCGACTCTAAATGGAGTGATAAAAGGCGCAGCGATGCTCTTCTGCATCAGAGTCGTGCTCACACCCAGAAGTCGCACTCATACAGACAGACACGTGCAGAATAGCGCGTATCTCACGGCAGGTGATGTGAGTGAGACAAACACGTGAGAGATGTGAGGAGAGGAAGGCTACCTGACATGCTTCCTTTTTTTTTTTGGCTCAGTTCACCGCTGAGGATGTGTCGTGCGCCTCGCGAGCGTGCCTTGAGCCACCTGAAACAGTAGCACTTCCTTGACCTTCGCACCCCACCCTTTCCCGCCTCTCACTTTCTCTTCTTCTCACTTCTGTTTGCAGTGGAGCAGCCAGGTCTCTCCACCCACTCGGGTCACACGCATACACCAGCACCAAAGACCACACACTTCACTGCTGAAGGTGCGTTGAATTCCGCTCCCTCCCATCATCCGCACACGTGTGGTGACACAAACATGGAGCTCAATTTTGTCAACAAAGGCCTCTCCTTGTTCGATGCCTCGGTGCTCGACGACCACGGACAGGGCGGGCAACGGGACGCACTCCTCAGCAGTGCCACCAGCGTGGGTGCCCTGAACCTATCTCACAACACCATTCGCCTGTTCATCACTGGCGAGTCACTTCGGTTCGTGACGGTGGTTGATCTCTCGCACAATGCGCTGTGCACACTGCGGCACTCCAGCTTCCCACCGGGCTTGACGAAACTGAACGTGTCACACAATGAGCTGGAGGACGTGTCGACACTGGGCCGCCAGTGCCCACGGCTTCAAGTCCTCGATGCCAGCCACAACGCCATCACGACCGCGGGATGCGGCACACTGAGTGCCTCTCTCACCACGCTGCAGCTCCACCACAACGACATCACCTCATTTCAGCCGTTTTCGCACCTCGGCCGACTTCAGAAGCTCGTCGTGGCCTTCAACGCGATTCGCGAGGTTGACGACGGCGACCTGGAGGCACTTGCCCAGTGCAAGGCGCTGCGCACGCTTGATCTCCGCGAAAACCCGTGCCTCGAGGCCGCGTATGACACCACCGTGGCGCGACTGGCGCAGGCGATGCCGCGCCTGTCTTCACTGAACGGCGTCCCTCAGTCGCAGGCGGCTGGCAACGTCATGGCCAAGGCGGCCCGACGCCGTGAGGCATCCTCCTCGACGCTCTCATCCTCCTCGATGCTGCGACAGACCTCAGGAGCTGAATCAACAGCGACGAGCACGACTGGGACCGGCGGCACCAGCACGAACAACAGCCGCACTGTCGGTAAACCAGCTGCTGCCACCACACGCGCCGCCGCACGCCGTCCGCCTGAGGTACCACTAGCCATCCGCGCGATGGAGACCAAAGTGCAGGAACTCTACCGCCTCGTCGCAGAGGCCACCAAGGAAGAGGCCGCTGCCCTGCAGGAGCGCAACCTTGTCGCTGAACAGATTCGCTCGTTGAGCAGCGTTATTGACGGTCAGGCGGCCGAGATGGAAAGCATGCAGAACGAAATTGAGCAACTCAAGGAGGAGGAGGCTGCCCTGCGCGAGCCACTCTCCGAGCTGGAGCAAACCTTTGAGCAGAACCACGCCTCGCTCATCGCACATCGCGTGCAGGACGCGACAGCGAATACATCCGTGTAAGCAAACGCACACCATAGAAGTCCCAACAAGACAATACACAAAGAAAGAGAAAAACACATAAAAAGAAACACACAACCGAATATGAGTCTGTGTGTGTGTGTGTCTCTCTATGCACACACACACACAAAGCGAATCATGATTTACTGTGGTTGTCTGTGTGGCCGCGTTGATCAAATGTCTGCGCGCGCATGAGGGGGACTATACCTGTCACGATGAGCGTCAGATCCTCTGCCGCCGTCATTGTACCTGTTCCAAACCGGCAAAGACTCACGCGGCGTGGGCACACCGGACTGCAGCAGCCGCGCGCGCTCACACCGACTCTCATTCACCACTCTCTCTTTCGTCCCCCACCATATTTCCTTGCCGCTGACTTTACGACCACTCGCACACACACACACACACACACACACAAAAGAAAAAAGGAAAAGGAAACCTAGATCATTGACAACAAGAATAGCTGACTCCGCATGGACTTTCACTGGATCGAGCGGCTGGGCGGCTCGTGCCGGTTCGCGACGCTGTTGACGTTTGCCATCCACTTTCTGCACCCGCTCTTCTGCGTCGCCAACTTCTGCAACTGGGTTCGGCTGCAGCGCGCGACTCCTGGCATAGGAGGGCCGCTGGTGACGGCCTACGTTGCCATGACGGTGGTGGCGTGCGTCTTCTACCTCTTTGCGGCGTCCGTGTTCTACATGTGGGCGTGGCGGTTTCCAGAGCCAGAGGAGGTGGCGAAGCGCCGACGCATCTACGGCATCTTCATCAATTTGCTCTTTTCTGACATTCCGCTCTTTGTGATTGAGACCAAGATAGTGTGGGCGGTCAAGTTTGCGGATGGCTTGCAGGGCTTCACGTACTGCCTGACGTGCGTGTCCCTTTTCTACTCGGTCCTCCGTGTCTGGACCTTCTTCATTGTGAAGCTCATCAAGGTGCGACGTCCAACCCCACCCGACGCCCCACAGTTCCGCCTCGCCAGACCGTACATGGACACCTCCGTGCCGCTCCCGTCGTCCGGTGTGAGCCCCGGCGGCCGCGGTCTCTTCTACGACGCGGACTACCCAGTAGAGGAGCAGCTCCGCTCCGTTGGCCGCAACCCAACGCCGTACCGCTCCCCAGGCATCAACGACGTTTATGGTCCGTCCGCGAGTCGTTATTACGATGATAACCGCTTCAGCCCGCTCCGCACGCCGAACTTCCGTTAGACTGCGCCAGCTGCGCGCGCATATGTCTGGGTGTGTGGGAGCGAAAGAGGGAGTCAAGGGTAAGCCACTAGATTAGAAAAATTGCTTCCCTAGATTCTCACCACCACCATCAAGATGAGTTTGTTCCCATTTTTGTTTCCCCCTTTTCCCCTTCCTTCCTTCCTCCCCCCTGTTGCTGCACCAACTAGATGACACGATACACACACAAATCGGCCAATAACACGTGTGAAGAGACGTCCTATGACGCGGACGGATCATCTCCTCCCCCCAAAGAAGAGAACAACATCATATAACTCTCCACTGGCAACCCGCCTCTGTTGTGGTTTTGTTTGGCGGCCGTTGGCGACGTCACGCAACTGTGCTGTGCGCATGGACAGACGGACCCAACAGTCTGTCTCCCGAAGCGCCGATAGCATACCACGTGATGGAGACACAACCAGCGTACAGACCCGGCCTCGTTTTCTCTTGTCCAGCTGCTCTCATTCGACTCTTGCCTCCCACTTTCTTTCACCCTTCACCACTTCCAACCCCTTGTTGCCACTCCCGTTCGCTTCTGTTTTCTGCCTTCGCTTCACCCCCCGCCCATCCTGTTTCCTTCCCTCTCGTGCAACGTGCAAAAGTGTTTCGATCAGAAAAATGGTCAGCATCAAGTGCGCTTCCCGCCGCAAGTCCCGCCGCGCCCACTTCCAGGCGCCGAGCCATGTGCGCCGCATCCTGATGAGCGCCCCGCTCTCCAAGGAGCTGCGCGCCAAGTACAACGTGCGCGCGATGCCCGTCCGCAAGGACGACGAGGTCATCGTCAAGCGCGGCACGTACAAGGGCCAGTCCGGCAAGGTCACTGCCTGCTACCGCCTCAAGTGGGTGATCCACATCGACAAGGTGTTCCGCGAGAAGGCCAACAGCACCACCGTGCCCGTCGGCATCAACGCGTCCAACGTCGAGATCACCAAGCTGCGCCTCTCCCACCACCGCAAGGCCATCCTCGAGCGCAAGGACCGCTCCACCAAGTCTGACAAGGGCAAGGGTAAGGTCACCTCTGCGGACAAGGCCATGCAGCAGATGGACTAGAGAGTGAGCAGTACCGCACGCTCGTTGTCGGTGTCTGAAACACAGATTCACGTCTTTTCTTGTTTTCTCATTTACTGAACCCAAACCTAAAACAACACCAATAACAAAAAGAGAAACGCAGCAACAACCAGAAAATACAGGAAGGTAGCACGTGCTCACGCGCGAGGCAACGCATCGCTCCACGGGACTGGGGGAGTGGTGAAGTACGCATCGCGTCTGGCTCAAAGCTGCATACTGGTTTTCTGTTACCTGGTCTATGTTCACCGTAGACACCCAGTGATGCTGCCACCAGTCGATACCAGAGAGAGAGACACAGTCACACACATTCACACAGAGTGGTTTCGTTCGACTTTTGACTGCGTCACCTGCACTGTTTGTCTCCTTTTTCTCTTTTCAGGCCTGTCACTATGGTGCCTCCCGTTGTATGTCCCTTGCTCGGCCTCTCAGCTCACTCTCTTCAGTGCCCACTCCTGCCGCTGATCGATCTCTTCCTCTTCTTCACTCTCTTTCCACTTGGTTTTCTTCCACACGCGTTACTCATAGAGCGCCGCACTCACCCGCGCACGTAAACGCGGACCAGTATAGATATACAGCACCACATATAGAGACCCCCTTAAAAAAAAAGAAAGAAAAAGACTTCGTTCAGTTCCTTCTTGATCTTCTCAAGCTCACACATACAGTCAAACGGTCAGCGACAGTGCGACAAACGCACTTCACCAGCCATTTCGTTGTCGCACAAGTCATGAGCTCTTCTTGTGCGGTGCCGCGCATCACGCGCATCGACGCAGGGAGCGCGCGTAAAATTAGCGCCGGACAGGTCATCACCGATCTCAGCAGCGTCGTGAAGGAACTCCTGGAGAACGCACTGGATGCCGGTGCGCATACTGTCACCATTCGCCTCAACCGCTTTGGCGCCGACCGCATCACCGTCGAAGACGATGGGAGCGGTATCCCCCTCGACGACAGCATTATTGACATGCCAGTCGGGACGCTCCGTCAGGGTGCCACGACACCGCTCCTGGCAAGCCGCGCCACCACGAAGCGCACGGACGGCGAGGGCAGAGGCGACGACCTGACGCAGACGGCGAGTGACTCGCTTGCCAGCGGCACCGGTGACGCCGACGGCGGCGACCCGTCCCTTGGGTTCCGCGGGGAGGCGCTGCACTCGCTCGCCCACGTCAGCCACGTGACAATTGAGTCCATGAACGCCTACACCGCGCCGCACGCGGTGAAACTGACGTACGACGCGCATCGTCACACCACGGATGTCGCGCTTGGCACCACGAGACACGCGATCGGCACGACCGTCGTGGTGGACTCGCTCTTCCTCCAACTCCCTGTGCGCCATCGCGAGTACATGAAGAACTGCCGCCGCCAGGTGCTGCGCGCGTCGCAGCTGGCGAAGCAGTACGCCGTGTCGCACCCTGGCGTGCGGCTGGTGATGCAGCACCAGGAGGACCCGCCGCACGGCGCGACCGTGTCGCTCGTGTCGTTCACCGGCTCCGGTGATCTGCACCGCAGCGTGACGGAGGCGTACGGTGGCCTCTGTCTCTCCCGCATGACGGCCGTGACGTGGGCGTGCTCCTTCGGCACCTTCACCGGGTTCGTCTCCAAGGTCAGCAGCGGTGGCCGCCTCAGTGCGGATCACCAAGTTGTCGCACTTGACGGCCGCCTTGTGGACCTGCCGGGCTTTGCCAAGGCGATCAACGACGCGTTTGTGCAGTGCCTGCCGAACAGCTCGCAAAAAGCGTCCGTCGCGTTCTTCCTGGGCCTCGCCGTCGATCGCGGGGCGGTGGCGTACGATGTGAACCTGACCCCGAACAAGCGCAAGGTGCTGCTCGCGAACGAACCCGCTCTCGCGGAGGAGCTGCACCGCGCGGCCCTGCAAACCTTCAGCTCCATGTCCGACGACACACCCCTCAATCGCGAGGCCCGCATCGCCAAGAACCAAGCCGCCGACGTGCGGCTGACAGATGAGATCCGCAGCCGTCGCACCGCCGTGTCGGCAACCGCGTTTACCCAGTTCATTTTCAAGCGCGACCCCCACGAGGAGGGTGACGACGTGGCTGCCGACGGTGATGGCGGTCGCCACTCGGTTGAACTGCCCAAGCTGGGCACCTCACTCTACATGGACGACGACGACGAAGAGCAGGATGAGGGCCGCTGCCTAGAAGGGGGCAGCCACAGCAGCGTGCTCCTCAGCACTGCCGCTGGCGAAGACGTGGATGACGACGACGTGATCAACAACGAAGACGACGAGGACAACGAGGAGGACGGAAACGGGGACGCGGAGTCAGACGCGGCACCGTCACGAAAGCGGCAGCGCCCTGACGCGGATTCACTTGCGCACACCTCGTCAGGTGCGTCGTGCGGCGCACACGACGAGCTCTACCGCGTGCTGTCCGACGTGGGCAACCCACGCCGCCCGGACTCCTCCTGTGTGGCGCAGCCGTTCCCCGCACTCGATCAGCTCGCGGCCATGCCACTAGTGCCGACCGCCTGCGATGCCTGTCACTGTGGTGGTGCGGAGGGCAGCGTGAAGGCACACGGCAAGGGAGCACGGCGATCCGCAGGCCAGCCCAGCTGTCCGGAGACCTTCTCCGCGCTCGGCGAGCAAACCGATGCGGAGCTGACCTTGTACTTTCGCAAGAACGCGTTTCGCGACATGGAAATTATCGGCCAGTTCAACCACGGCTTCATCATGGCGCGGCTGGGGCAGGATCTCTTCGTCGTGGACCAGCACGCCTCTGACGAGAAGTTCAACTACGAGCGGCTGATGAGCAGCTACGCCGCAAAGCCACAGCCCCTCGTCGTGCCGGTCGCGGTTGCGATGGACACGCACGAGGTGGATCTGGCGCTGGCGCACGCTGACGTGCTCGCCACCCATGGCTTCAAAGTCCGCCGTGGCGAGGACCCGACCAAGCTGCTTGTGTGCAGCATCCCCGTGCTGCCGTACGATGTCGTGAGCGCTGCGGATGTGCTGGAGCTCATTCAGCAGCTTGTGCAGTACGGCCTCATCTCCAAACCGTTGCGCGCGGTCTGGCACTCCATGGCGACCAAGGCGTGCCGCAGCAGCATCATGATCGGCACGGCGCTCTCACAGCGTGCCATGCGTGGCATCCTCGATCACCTGAGCGAGTTGGACCAGCCGTGGAACTGCCCGCATGGCCGCCCAACACTACGCTACCTGTGCAACCTGACGCAGCTGCATCCGAACATGCTGGCGCTGGCAAATGCTTCATCCGTCTGATTTGGCCGACTGCAACGTGAAAAAAGCGGAAAGGCGAAAATAGACTCTCATCCATATCAACTGCACCGTGCTTTTTTGTCTTGTTTTGCTTCACACGCGATGTCCTATCACAACGAAACAATAATGCAAAATGAAACAAAGAATCAGCATGCGACGTGGTGGTCACCTACCACTCGAGAGTGGCATATTATTCTCCTCATGAACGCCTGTTCACCCCCACGACCACTGCCTCCGCTTCCATTCACATCTCCATCTCTGTCCCTCCCCCCTTTCTCTACGCACCCTTGTCTTCCCCGGCGACATTTCTTCATTTCCTCTCTTCCACACAGTCGAGCGTTGGACGCCTTCGCTTTGCCGGACCAGACTCACATCGACCTCATAGACCAGCTAGATACACAAGTCTTCATACAGCACCACTACCACCACCAAACATAGACAAATCACTTTCCTTTATTTATTTATTTACCTTGTTTCCCCTTGTGAACGTGATACACAACCGCATCTCTCTCTCAGTCTCTCGCACTCACAGGCCACTGGGTTGTTTTTGACGTGCTTTCCAATAGTTCTGAGCGATGAGTCAAGCTCTCGGTGGCGGCAGTGCGAGTGGCTGCTCCGATATCCGCGACATGAACGACGCCAAGGTCGCCAACATCCTCGCCTACCTGGATGGCGCCATGCACACTGCGAAGCAGGACCCTGAGCTCACCGCTGCCAGCGAGAACTACACCACGGCGGCTCTGACCTCGTCTGCCTTGCAACACATTAGTGAGTCGCTGCCGTCCTCGTTAACGCTCGACCGCACCGGCCCGCCGTCGATGACCCAGTCCCAGGCGCTCACCTTGTCGTCGCTCGCTGTGCCCGACACGGCGCAGCAAACGTACCTTGGCATCAAGCGCAAAATCGAGGCGCTGCACTTCGAGAACGCCGACCTGCAGCGGCAGAATGACGAGCTGTTGTCCCGAATGGACCACTATCGCGCGCTCGACCACCAGCGGCGGGCGGAGATGCAGGCGACCGTGCAGAGTGACGTGGAGGAGCTGCGCAGAGAGGTGAGCATCACCAAGAGGAAGCTCAACGAGCGCACCCAGAAGTGGTCAGAGGAGAAGGACGCGCTCCTGGCCAAGACGGAAACCCTGCAGTCACAACTCCGACAGGAGCTCCTCCAGCACGATGAGGAGCGCCGCAAGCTGGAGCTCGCCAACACAACAGCAATTCGCACACTCAAAGCCAAGTGGCAGGCGCAGGAGAACGCGGCGCGCGAGAAGTGGAAGCTGGCCGAGGCCAAGCGCATCAAGGAGACGACGCTGCAATCGCTGGAGCCCGATATCGTGCTGCTCCTCAACCGCCACAAGGCAGAGAAGGCCCGCATGCGCGAGGAGTTCGAGAACGAGCTCCGCCACCGCGACGAGCAGATCGCCGCCAAGGACGCCTCCGTGGAGGCCGTCAAGGCTCAGCTCCGCCGTGACGCGGAGACGACGCTGCAGCGGGAGCAGCAGACCATGCAAGACCGGCTGCTCGATGAGCGGAACCGGGTCCATCGCCAGCTTGAGGACGAGAGGCGGGCGGTGGAGGCCAAGCAGGCCGAAGCCGACGCCTTCTACACCGAACAGAGGCGCACTCTGCAGCGCGAGATTGATCGGCTCGGGGCGGAGGTGCTGCAGCTGCGCCGCACACAAACAACGGAACAGGCTTCTTTTCACGAGGCCGTCAGCAACGAGGTCGCCCGCATCACCGCGCAGTCGAACGCGCAGATCGAGTCCCTCAAAGAGAAGCTCTCACTGGAGTGCACGGCCCGCGAAAGGGCCGCCGAGGCCCAGAATGAAAAGTACCTCCAGTCCAAGGAGGCCGCGCTGAGGCGCCAGTGCGAGCTGGACCGCGACACCGCCATCGCCAAGGTGGTGCAGAAGCTGGAGGAGGAGCACGTACGAGCCATCACCTCCTCGCGTGGCAATGACGGGCTTCTGCGGGAGCGGTGCTCGCAGCTCACGCGAGACAACGAGCGGCTCGGAGTGGAGCTGGAGTTGGTGCGCGAGCAGCTCCGTACCGCCCTCAGTGCCAAGCAGCAGCAGGAGGCGGACATGCAGAAGCTGCGTGAGGCGGCGGACCTGTCACAGGAGCGCATCCGTGCCATCGAGGGGCGGATCGGGAGCCAGTTCAACACCCAACTGAGCGTCCTCGACAACACCTGGCAGCAGCGGCTGCTCGAGGCGGAGAGCGAGCACGCCACGCGCATTCAGGCCATGCAGACCAATCTGGAGGCGCAGCGCCGCCGTGAGGAGGCTCAGGCGCACGACCAGGAGATCGCCACGCGTACGCTGGAGCAGAAGCACCACGCGGAGCTGAGCCAGATCAACGAGCGCATGCTTGTTGCGATGACGGTCAAGGAGAACGCCATCCACGCGCTCAACGAGAAGGTGCTGGCCCTGCAGGAGGCGCTTCGGCTGCGGGACCAGGAGCTCGAGCGCCACCGCACTCTCCTCGCGTAGTCGTGCCCACTCACAGAACGAAAACCCGTGAGGGAGAGGTTTGCTGTCTTTGGATAAACGTGCAGAGGCAACGAGAAGAACATGTGGCTTTTTTTTTCGTTTGCGCTAGCTTTCTTGTTCCTGCCTTGGTTTGCTTCTCGCCACTCTACTGTCGCGTTTCATTTTTCTTTTGTTTGATTGTTTTCCCTGCATTGCATAGAAGTTTCGACACGAAGCTGTCGAAGGCACAACATAAAACATGGACAACCACAGTAGAAGCAGACCACAACACCCTCACCGCTAACACTCGTGGCGCTATGCAGCAGACGCGTTCGCTCTGACATCTCCAGGCACACAACACGACACTGTGCTGAACACGCTGGGCATCTGAAGCTCTCAGCGAGGAAAGCGATCTGACTCCACCCATCCATCCACCGCACTAGCTAACGTATTGTGTGTTGCTCTTTCCTAGTAGGTCGGCACACACGAAACTGTAACTGGTATCCTTAATACACCAACATTCCCTGCGTTCTCTCGCTTTCCCTCCCCTCCCCTGTACTTACTCACTCTCTCTTTCAAGTTTGTTTCACTACACGTTCCATGAGTACCGCAGTACCACGGCTGCCACTGCATCTGGAGGATGCCGAGGTCTTTGAAGGGTTTGGCCTTGTACCAGCTGGCACAACAACTTCGGTGTCTACTGTCCCAGCGCCATCTTCTCCTCCTCGTGAGAACCTGATACTGGGCCGCACAGCAGGCCCAAGCCCAACAAGGTACGAAAGCCGCGTCCCTTTTGATCGCGATGACGCGCTGCGGCAGCTCAAGTTGGCTCTTGGTGTGGATGTGCCCCCGCAGCTCAGCCCCGTTCCACCTCCTGTTGAGCCCCACCCCACGCGACAGACAGCCTCCAGCGCGCAGGCGACGGCACCACCACCGGTTCTGTACGTGACCAAGACAGTCGCCGCGTCCTCTGTTGAGCAGGTGAGTGATCAGCTTCGAGCGTGGCGAGCGGAGTGCACTGCAGTGGAGGAGTGGCTGGCCACGTATGGCGTGGGCACCTCCGGCCCCGGTGCTGACAAGAACGAGTCCCCGCCCGGGGCACCGTCATCGCTGGTGCGCGTGCAGCAAGCGCTCTGCTCTCCTGCCACGGTGGAGGAGCTGCTGGCGCGGGTCAAGGGCATCGATCGGGCGCAGCGCTGCTGGCCCATCACATGCGACACCTTTGCCGCGCTGATGCAGAGTGAGCGGCGCCGCACAGCGCACGCAGCCAATGCCGAGCCACTCCCAGCGAGTGCACCGGCGCAGACGAGCTCAGAGGCGCTGACGGACACGGCGCATCTCATCGCCTCTCTGCACGAGGTCGAGCTGGAGCTCTGGCGCCTGGCGCCGTTGCTGGCACGATTCCGCCGCGTGGAGCCGGCCCTGAGAGAGGCCGCGCACCGACAAGCCACCTTTGCCGCTGCAGTGGAGATGACGAGCGCGGCGTGCCAGACGGGACTGCAGTCGATGATCACGGACACGGAGCGTCTGACGGCGGAGATGACGTTGGCGGCGGAGAGGATCGTGGCGAATCGTGCGGCCGTGCGAGCTCGTGTGGCGGCGCTGAAAGGAACGTAGCCACGTCGCAAACCTCGGTCGTTTGTGTCTCGTGACCTTTCTTTCTCATTGCATTTGCTTTTTTCCTTCTCTAGGCTGGACCAAAGCAAAAACAGGGAAAACTGCTGTAGCTGACACAGCGAGTCTTGTGTCGAGAAGAGAAGGACGAAGAGACGATCACATACTCGCTCCACCTCGTGCAGTGTACCTGCTCTTGACGAGTCTTTCTTCCTCTTTCATGTGTTTCATTCCATCTGCTGGACCGAGGCGAATGTGTCGCAAGAAATCATGGGCCACCTCATCACAACTCACCACAACTCACCTTCACTTTCCGACGTATTTCATCTTGTTCCTGTGACTCCCCTGCATTGCCGTGGCCTGTGACACTCCAGAGGCCACCCTTCTGCATTTGGTGTCGTGGCTTCTCAGTAAATTAGATTTGCACACGCTACCCCACACCACCCACTAGATTGGTTTCTCTCTTTGGCTTCGGCTCGTACTCGGTGCCTCTGTTCAACTGTATACATTACACACATCGTTGTCTTCCTCTTTTTTCTTTCGTGCCAATACACCTTTTCACCTTTGCGCCATTTCTTTGTTTCTCTTCTTGCACTCGTTGCCTGTCACCGCCACACACGCTTAGAACAGCTGGGATGGATCCTGACTTGGCCTTGTCTGTGTTCTGGCGCTTCGCGGTGGAGGCGAAGGGATCAGAACCGTACGTCCCATCGGCCTTTCTGATGGCCGCTGTCCACGAGCTGCACCTCTTTCCTCCCTCCTGGCGCGTTCGACAGTTCTGCCGGGAGTCGCGACTAGCGCACCACAACGAGGTGACCTTCGACCTCTTCATCGAACTCTACCGCCAGCTGCACAAGGAGATGACCACGGCGCAGACCACAGGCCCGAGCACCGATGCGTTCCTGGCGATGCTGGCGCCACCCGGCACGCGTTTTGTGCGTCGCGCGCAGGTGGCCGCGGCGCTTGCGGGATCGTCGTCGTCGTCGCTCCCGACCGCCTCTTCTTCCTCCCCCTCCTCGGTGGCTCTCAGCGCGGCTGAGGTGGAGGCCATCATGGACATGCTGGACCCAGACCACACCGACACAGTCGACCTGCACCGCTTGGCGCACATCGTCAACCAGCACAGCCCACCGCGTGTGTCCGCGAGCCGACTTCCGCTGCGCAGTGCCAGTGGCTCTCCTGACGCCGCCATGGGAAGCGGCAGGGCGGCGTCGCGCTCTCGACCGTCCGGCCACTCGCACGCGCGCCGCCGCACACCGACGGGCACCGCCTCACGCCGCCGTCGTCACAGCGCCGGGACTGCGGCGGACCGATCACAGACAGCACGGGACTCACCTGTTTGTGAGGTGCAGGCCCCGGCCGCCCGCGTGCGGCACTCGCGCTGCGGGCGCCCAACGCACTACCACTACTACGATGCCGATGCCGATGCCGATGCGGCCCACACCGAGCAGGATTCACCGCATGCCTTCTCGCGCACGTCCGACGGCTTCTCCGTGCTCATTGACCCGTGCTCGACCGTGGCAACGACCACAACACGCGCGCAAACCACCACCGCCGTGGTCGAGCCACACGCCCCCTTTGAAGATGCGGTGCCGATGCCGCGGGCGTCTGCTGCGTCAGCCTCACGTGAGTCGCAGCACAGTATGCGCACCCGCGGAGAGGACGAGACCGTCACCGTCCCAGCGCCAGAGCCACGGCGCAGCATGAAACAGCGCGCCAGCAAGGCCTGTGACTGCTGTGTCGTGTGCTGACCTTGGTGGGCGTCTTTCTCCCGCCTTCTCCGTGTCTGGTGTTTCCTCCACACTTAACTTTTCACGGGGTGCCACCATTCTCTTTTTGGATTTCCCTTCTCGCTACTGTTGTTGCTCCTCACACGCCAATTAACTCAAAAGCTACTCCTCCCCCTTCTGCGCACGCAAGGCGTGCGCTTCTCCCGTGTCCCACGTGAACCGCGCTGGTGCATTTCCTTCTACCCCCCTCCCCCATTTTTGACTCTCATATTTCCACTTCTCTTCACTCCTTTCCTACCACACTATTCGTACTTTGTTGTCACAACAATTTCGCTCTCTCTCTCTCACACACACAGAAGTCAACCAAACCAATTGTTTGTCATTTTCGGTGACCGCTCTTTCTTCATTGCTTTGATTTGCTTTGCTTTTGTTTGTATCATTTGACCACAGCTGTTTTCACGTGTTACATTTCTCTTTTATTCCCCTTTTCATTCGTTTCCACTCTTTTTTTTTTGTGCTCTCTCTCTCCCGGACTCGATTTGTTCGTAGGAGTTGGTTCCGCAGCGATACGCCAGTCGCGTTCGCCCCGCCGCTGCGCCTTTGCCTCACTGACTCTCTTGACGCGGCATACATCTTCTGCCACCAACAGTCGAATCGTGTACTTGATAGAGAAGAAAAATATTCGGCTGAACGTCGAGCTGCTCTCACGGTGCACTTCCGCAACGTTTGCCACCAGACAAAAAACAACAACCCCGTCAACAATAGAAAACTGTAACGGCCCTCTTCTTCATTTCATTTGTTGACTCACAAAACTGTTCTTGCACACTCACGGATAAATACGAACGAATCCTGCTTTCTTGTGTCTTGGTTTCCTTTGCCATCTTTTTTTTTTCTTGTTGCTTCTCTCCCTATCTTTCCTTCTTGTCGGTCTTGTGTGTGTGCGCGCGTACCTTGATCGACCACCGTTTTTTTTCCTTCATTGACGAATGCAGACTGTGAAGAAGCTCAAAAAATGGGTCCTGTCAAGCTTCGACAACCTCACTGACTCGCAGCACAAGCTCGTGACGACGTCCAAGGATATTGAGGATGACTGGCACCGCAAGGAGTACGTTGAGGACACGTCCGTTGTGGAGGCATGGTGCACAGCGTTCCGCGAGGAGCTGCTGTTCCAGCTAGGACCCAGCAGCGCGAGCGAGCGCAAGTCGCTGTCGGAGAGTGCCATGGGAACCACGCTCGATGCCGCCAACGTCCTCAGCCGCAACGCAGGACCAGAGTCAGAGCGGTGCTTCGCCGAGAATGAAATCGTGCCGCTGCTGACGCGCTACCTGATTCAGTCCGGCACCACGATGCCGCGTAAGGTGCGCGACGGCTGCTGCACCGTGCTGACGACCATCACCAGCACTCACCCCGTGCTGCTGACCGAGCTGCTGCAGGGCGTGTTGCCCGAGCTGCTCCTCTCTGCCGAGACGCGCGTCTCACCCACCACGAGCACCCCTCGCTCACGCGATCCGACCAGCGAGGCTGGCAACGCGAGCCCGCCCTTCCCGCAGCTGCCATCCTCGCACACCACCTCCACGCCAGGCTCTGCGGCCAAACAGCGCGTCACAGCACAGCAGGTGCACCTCGCGACGCTGCTCGTCTCGGCCCTCAGCAAGGCCGTTGCCGCGCTCAACCCCGAGCCGCCACACTGGCTCGAGGACCCGGCCGTGCTCGCACTCGCAGACAACCTCGTGTCGTCAACGGGGCGGCTCGTCGGCAACGCCGCCGCCGTCGCAAGCACCGCGAGCACGCAACCAACGACCCCGTCCGCCGCCAGCCTCTCACGCGCCGGCAGCCCCAACAACAACTTCTCCACCCCCGACATGCTCAGCAAGATCAGCAACACAGGCGAGGCGGGAGTGCGGGAGGACAGCGAGACGGCCGCCGTCGTCGTTTACACAGCCCTCATCGGCTGCCTTTGCCGAGGGCAGTCGGACTACAAGCTCCACCTCCTGCGCACGCGCTCGCACACGCTGGTGCGCAGCTGGCACGGCGCCGTGCAGCGACTGTCGCGATTCCCGCGCACCATGTGCTTGGGGAGCAGCAAGGACGGCGTGGTGGCGCTGGAGCCGGTCAGCTTCTGGCAGGCGTCACTGGTGGAGATGCTGCTGGAGCTGACAACAGAGGGCTGCTTCACGCAGTGCCGGCTGCGGGCCTTCGCGGAGGCCTCTCGCGGCGAGGCGGGGCGGCGGCACCACGCCCACGAAGCGCGCTTCGAACCGCTGCCGGCGCACTGGGACACCCTTCTGACCGGTGGCGGCTCCCTCTCCATCTGGCTACTGGCTGCGCTGCTGCCCACGTGCCCGCTGATGGAGGCCGGCATCCCACTGCTGCAGGAGTCCCTCATTGGCCTCGACACGAGTAACCCGTACGCGGAGACCGTCTATCGCAGCCTCGTCTGCTCCTTGATGCTCTTCTGCGCGGGCAACCCGTGTGTGGCTGCCACCTTTGCCCATCATGGCATGCTCGACGTCCTCATCGCGATGCTCACGTACCAGCAGCAGAGCGTGTTCCCGTCCACGGTGGAGATCCACACCTACAGCGACTCGAGCCTTTCCGCAACATCCCACTCGAGCCGCACCGGGAGTAAAGATGAAGAGCATGGGGGCGTGGATAACACCAGCCTCAAGCTCGACACCACCACTCACAACAACAACAACAACAGCCAGACACCGGGCCCAACTGGTGGTGCCATCGCTGATGCGCACCCATGCGCGACGCAGGTCATCTCCCCTGTCGCGCAACTGAACAGCAACACGGCGCAGCTCACGTCGTCGTTCATCTCCAGTCTGTCCGCGCTGTCGTTTCCGACGCGGCTGCTGCGGAGCCTGATGACGAGTGTGGAGGCGATGGGCCGGCGGCCCACGTGCCAGACGGACATCGATCTGATTGAATCGCTGCTCTACGTGCTGGCCACAACGTACCTGCCCACCCATATCCTCTTCTTTTCAGGCAGTGGCAGCGTCGTCTGCAACGCCCATCGCTTCGTCGGCCGGTGGTCGGGCTACAGCTTCTCGGCCTGGATTAACCCCATCTGCGTCTGGCCAAGCGGCAGTCTGCTCTTCTCCGTCACCGATCACACGGGCGGCACGACGGAGCTCGTCCTCGTCGCCAACGGCCGGGCGTGCTGCCTCGCGCTGCGCTTCTCGCACAAGACGGCCTCGGCCACATCTGGTGCGGCGGAGTCCATTCCACAGAGCGCGGCGGCGCCCACGGGTCACACCAGCCCCTCCCCTGTGCCCGGTGGCGCCTCCGCCGCATCCGCTGGCGCGGGTCCGGCCCTGCTTATCATTGCGGGCAGCACGATGCAGGCGGAGTCGTGGTCGCACGTCGCGTTCACACACGGCCTGGTCGACCCGCACGTGTACGTCAACGGCAAGCGCCTGGACATCCCCGTCAGCCTGCCGTTCCCCAAGGAGGCATCACGCCGTCACCGGCTCCGCGTGGCGCTGGGCGGCCTGGTTGGGGAAAACTCCTTCGTTGGCCTCGCGGCGCGAATGGACGTCCTCGACGGTGGCCTCAGCGACTCTGACATCACCAAGCTGTTCGAGGCGGGCCCGGCCAAGGCAGCCGCCAACACGGGCTACCACACGCTGCTCTCCCTCCGCTGCCACGACGCGCCACTGCCAACCGACACCGGCTCGCTGCACCGCCGCGCCTCGGACACAGTCACCGCGGCCACATCCAACGACTCGCCCGGGCCGGAGCCAGTCACCACAGCCGACACAAAACCAGCGACCACCACGACCACGGCCCCCACGCATGCCGACCCACGCGCCGAGGACTCGCCACCGCTTGCGACGGACGCGACGGAGAGCGAGGCACTCGTGGCGCTGCCCGGCTCGCCCGTGTGCTTCTCAGGCAGCTTGGTGGGCAAGGGCGAGGGCATCTCCGTGCACGGCATCATCCCCTTTGTGACGATGGACATGAAGGCCGTCTTTGCGGAGTGCGACGTCGTCGACTGGGCACTGCGCACGCTGCAGGTGAGCCCGTACCCGGACCAGTTCATCACCATCGCGCGCCTCTGCGTGTGCTTCATCACGACCCCGATGCGCATGGCCCAGACGATGGCCGAGAGGGAGCAGTGCCTGCACGGTGGCGCCGCGCTGGAGACGCTCCACGCGCAGATCCTGCTGTGGCCCGACACGTACGCGGACCTCCCCAGCACTCTCCTCTCCGCCGTGACGATCCCCGGCACGGGCAGCCGGCAGCTCGCCGCCCACCCGAGCACGCAGACCGTGATCACGACGCTGCTGGATCGCCTGCGCGTTGTGAGTGGCGAACTGACAGTCGGCGTGTGCCCACCGGACCAGCTTGTGCGCAACCCCACCAGCGCCAGCAGCATCCTGCGGGAGCTGAGCGACTGCCTGCTTCTCCAGGAGAACGTCGACGTCTTCCTGGCAGCTCCGGGCCGCTTCATGCAGGTGCTCTCCCTCAGTCTGCATCTCCCTGCGGAGTGCACCGAGTCGGTCGTCATGCTGATCGAGAAGCTGTGCAAGGGCGCCAATGAGCTCGAGGCGACGCTGCGGTTCCTGCTCGCGACGCACATGCAGCTCACAGCCGGGCAGGCCAAGGCAGAGATCGTGCGCATGCTCTTTGACGTCTCCCGCGCGAAGCCATCCATGTGCGAGGCGATCGGCGGCTGCTTCAAGGGCACGGGCCTGTACTTCCTGCTCGAGCTCATCCACGGCAGGAACCACCACAGCGAGGCCATACGCGTCTACGCCCTGCGCCTGCTGTCTCTCATCCTCTACACCGGCAAGAAGCAGCGCGAGACCTTCCTCAAGAACGACGGGTTCGCCCTCCTCCGCCTCGCCATCACGGATCCCAAGTCCCTCGTCCCGATACGCCTTCCGACGCTGGACTGCCTCTTTCACATGGCCTTCCAAAGCTTCCGCCCGACCGAGTCCATCGACGCGGCGCTCGCCACGCGCCTCAAATCCGCCGGCCACCCGCGCACCTCGTCGAAGCTGTCACACACAGACAGCGTCACGCCATCGACTGGCGGCGGCGGGAGCAGCGGTGGGAGCGCAAGCCACCGCACAACCTCGCACCACAAGGCACAGCAGATGGTCGCGAGCACGCCGGGGCATCTGCCGGGGCTGGTTGCCCGCCGTCTGCGCGTCACGCACAGGGAGTTCAGCTTCGAAGTGAAGCGCGACTTTGCGGCGCGTGGAGCCGAGGACCGCTGGCAGACGGACGATGCCTACCGCGGCAAGGGCATCGAGGGCTCACTGACGATGCCGCAGGCACTAGAAACAGCACTCGGCGTGCTCGGCCACCTCATTGAGCAGTCAGCCGAGGCGTTCGTACCGCCAGCGGCGATGTCCAGGGACGGCGTCGGCGCTCTCAGCGGCTCCTCCGCACCGTCGGCAGCGGCGGCCCCCACCGCGGCTCCGTCGCCGGTCCGCGCGCAGGAGAATTCCGAGAGTAGCGGCACCGCGCTGCACCTGCCCGGCACGGTGACCGCCATGCAGGCGAGCTCAGGTGACAGCACGATGAGCGAGGAGGACAGGCCCGAGGAGGTGGTGCTGCCGGGCCTCGGATACCTCGAGAAGATCGTGGACGTGCAGGCCAACGCGGAGGCCCTCATCCGCACGAGCTGGCTGAGGTGGCTGTGGCACGCCGTGTCGCCTGTCGTGCCGTCCCGCGCGGGTGCCTCGGCGACGGCGACGGCGACGGCGGCTTCCGCGATGGCCGCCGCCGCCATGACAGCGGGAGGCAGCAACCCGAGCCTCCCACCGCATACACCCACCATCGACGAGTTGCCGAGCCCAGTCACGCCTTCTGCGAGCCCCGTTCCCCCTCACGGCGCGTCCTTCAGTGGCTCGCACCTGACGCGGACGGCGACGCCGACGACGCAGTCCTCTCCGGTCGGCCGATACGGGCGGCGCTTCTCCAGTGAGGTGCTGGTGCGCACGCGCGGCATTATTCGCCGCGTCGTGGCGCTTGAGATGCGCCTGAGCAGCAAGGCCCCGACGGTGCGCCGGCTGTGCGGCACGCTCATGCCCCCGCCGCTGGTCCGCATCGTGCTGGAGGAGACGGCGCGGTACTTCTCACGCACCGGCCACGCCGATCTCGCCGACCCGGACACGGCCGCCAACGTGATCAAGAACCTGGACACACTGCTGGAGGACGTGGAGGCGCTGCTCGTGCCGTTCCCCTCTGCGCTGGGCATTGAGCTGGTCACGTTCGTCAGCACAATCGCCGTGAACAGCAACTCGTGGGTGCGCATGCGCATGAAGAACTCCAGCAGCCTCTTTCAGACGCGCGACCGGTTCGCTTTCTACCTGCTGTGCACCATGCGCAAGCTGACGCGGGTGAAGCCGCAGCAACTCATACAGCTGCTCGATGCGTGCACGTGCAACCCGAACACAATGCTGGTCCTGCTCCTGCGCCTGCAGACCGCGCTCAACGCGAAGGACGTCAACGAGCTGGAGCGGGCGCTCCTGCTGATTCGCCACCTCGCGGCTTCCGACGTCGAGCAGTCTCAGCAGATCGCCGTGCTGCTGGACAAGAGGGGCGCGGGCCTGGTGGAGCTGCTCACCACGGACCTCGACGAGGACGACAACCCTCTCCGCATCCCCAGCGAGGACGACTCCCACCTGCTCGACGTCGGTCGCTCCTCGTCCGCCGTGTCAGCCGGCACCAGCTTCGCGGACGTCACCGCACTGCCCGCGCTGCCCACCGCGCAGGTCGTCGAGTGGCAGCAGACGCACCAGGAGGACTACCAGGTGGTGTCGGAGGGTCTGCGATCGGCAGCCAAGGACATTCAAGCCGAGGTGCGTGCGCAGGAGGAGCGCGTGACCAAGAACAGAGCCGCCCTCGCCAAGCCCACCCGAGTGGCCGAGCAGCGACACCTGCAGGAGGCGGTGAAGCTGCAGCAAGAGTTCCAGCGCCTCGTGCAGACGGTCCAGGGCGAGCGCACCCGCAAGAACAGCAGCTGAGAACGCCTGACTCACACACGCTTTTGGTGATGCCTTCACCTTCACTCCCAACTCTTCTCTCAGTCTATTTCGGTGTGGACGTACCTTGAACTTTGAATACAAAAATATATCTGCGCGCTGTTCATTTCTCTTTCCAATGTTGCTTTGCGAACTCCATCCTTTTTTTTGTTTGTTTGTGTGTGTGTGTGGCTTGTCGTCTGAGTGGATGAAATCGTGTGCATCTTCTTCTGGCATCACTGGTGTGAGGAGGGCTGCTGTGTCAACCAATCATTCCTTCTCGTTATAACGCATAACTGGCGATCCAAAAAAGCAAACCAAGTCCAAAAAACAAAAAGCAGTAACAACAATGACAAACGGAAAAGTGGCAGTCACACTTGGACGACCATGGATAGTGAGGTGCGAGCCGCACACAGCGCCGATGTAAGTGCACATCTCGCGTGCAGATGATGCAAGTCCACCTGAAAGCAAACGTGCTCGCTGCTGACACGGCCTTGTACGGCTCGATCTCTTACCAGGAGCGAACTCACCACGGGGGCCTCCGTGCGGCAACGCAGGCGCACTCAGAGGCTTCCACGGGGGTTGCCGTGAAGCATGCTCTGACAGGTTCACCGCACATTTGCTACCTACATTTCCCCTTCTCCTTCTCACCTCGGCTCCTCTTCTTCTCATTTCGTTTCCCGAACGGGTGATACCGAGCTTGTTCTTGGTTATTTGCTTATTGCCTGCACACTTGTTTCGTCTCTGTGTTTCCACGCACAATCAGGTTAGTCCGTACCGCAGCAACAAAGGCGGTTTCTGCGCTTGGAAAACACACACACACTCAGACTCAGACTCACACGTAGACTAGACAGCCAGAAAAGGAAGTGTGAAAGGACTCGGAACCGGATACACCACTTTAAAACATGCCCATCCCTGTCGACGATGCCGTCCTCCCTGTGACGGCTGCTGTTGCGTGCGTCGCGCTGCTGAGCGTGGTGGCACTGCGCGGCTGTCTGTACGCTCTGGGGCGAGTGCTCCACCGCTTGAGATGCTCCCCGCAGCGCCGTCTTGTTGAACTCGCGGTGCTTGTGCCGTCCCTGCTGCTGATCTACTTGTGCCTCAGCTTCAACACGGGCGTGACGCTGCCGGTGGCGTGTCTCTCCGCGAGCATCGCTGCGCTGTTGGGGTGGTCAGGGCCCAGCTTCCGCGTGCTGTGCGTCGTCTGCTTCGCGGTGCTCTCGTTGGTCGTGCCGCACGCGCTGAGCCGCGGTGTGGAGGTGGCCATTGGGTCCGGTGCACCGCAGTGGGTGTCGCGCTACGCGGGCCAGCACGTGCGCGCGTCGAACACCACCGGACTTGTCCTGGCCCCCAACTCGACGTGCACGGCCGTCACGCGCCGCTTTCTGTACCACGACCACGTCTCCTTCGCCGAGTCCACGGCGGCGCTGACGGAACCGGCGCACGTGCCGCGGTGGCTGTCGTGGCACCCGCAGCGCGCGGCACCGTTGTCCGTCGAGGGCGGGTGTCCGTGGGGCGGCGCAAAAGCGAGCGACGTGGCCAGCGGTGAGCTCTGCATCTGGCCACGCGAGCTGTACGCATCCGGCGATGACACATGCGTGGGGCCGTACGGTGTGCCGTCGGCCACCCTCCTCGTTGGCCACAGGTCGTGCGTAGCCGTGGATCGCGTGGCGCTGCTCGGCGACGCTAGCACGCTCCACGACGCGCAGCTGCGGTGCTTGCTTCACCCACCGAATGCATCCAACGCCTCGACGCCCACATCCTCATCATCGTCATTGTTATCGTCACCACAGTTGCCACGGTCGTGTCTCTCCCTGGCCCCCTCAACACAGCTCCGCAATGTCACCGTCGAACTGTACCGCGCCACCGCATCCGGCACAACAGCTGCCAGCGCCGCGTGTGCTGTGCACATAGACACGGCGCAGAACTGCAGCGCAGCACTGGCGCTGTTCACGGCCGCCGCCGCACGCGATTGCGCCGGCTTCCATTCCACGCCGTCCGTTCTGCACTGCCTTGATGCCAGCACGGAGCTGGCGAGTCTCGAGTCCACGCTGGAGGCGGTCGCCGCCCCCGCTGCGTTTCGCCAGGCGATGCCCGTCACGGCAGCGCTGCGCCGCGTGCTGCCCGCGCACGCGGTCAAGGTGCGGCGGTCCCTCGCGTACGTCACGGAGAGCGTGCTGCTGCCCATGGCACGGGCACTCGCGCAAGTCGTGCCCGTCCTCTCGCGCTGGCTGTTGGTGGCCTGCCAGTGGGTCCTGTCGTGGCTGGAGGGCGTGTGGCCGTACGTGCAGCAGTGGGGCGCCTCTCTCGCCCGCATGGCCGCCGGCTTCCTCTGCGGCACACCACACTTGGAGGCGGACGCTTCGCAGAACACCAGCGCCGCGCGGCCTCCGCCAGCCGTCGTGAACGACACCGCAGCGATGGCCAACGCGAGTGCACCAGCACCCTCAGGCCTTGTGCCGCCACCTCCCACCCGCTGGGGGTTCTGCCCTCACGTGCCTGCAACACCAAGCTGGGAGTACACGCTGGGCATGCAGCTGCACCAGTCACTCTCGGCAGCGGCGGCGGCTGTGATGGACGCGGTCGAGCTCGTGCCCGGCGTGTGGTCCGCGTACCGCTGGGCGTGGAACACCGAAGTCGCGCTGACACGCTGGTGTGTGCAGGGGCTCTACGCCCTTGTGCGATTTGTGGTTGAAGTGCTGCCCGTGCCGCTCGCCAAGATGAGCATGCGCGTCACGGCGGTGGCGCTGCGCCTTGTCGCCGTACTCGCCGAGTTGCTCGTGAGCGTTGCGAAGCGACTCGGGTCCTCTTCGCTCGCTGAACCGGTGCGCCGCGCGGCGCGATGGCTGCTGGAAGAAGAGTACCGTGAAATGCGATGGGAGTGGGCTCTGATCCGCCACCTCGTGGCACTCACTGCGCAGGGGTGCGGCGCGGGCTTGCGGCTCGCGTGGCAGCTCGTGTCGGTGCTGTACACCGTGGCGCACTACGGCTTCAGTCTCTACAGCTCCACCTCCTTCACCATCAACTTCCTCGTCGTCCTCATTCAGAGTGCGGCGCTGCTCTTGAACATGCGGGACGAAATCCGGGCCTTGATGCAGCGCGAGGAGGAGGCGAGCCGGCGTCGCGCGCAGCTCGAGGACAGCAGCGCTCTTCTGCAGCCAGCGAACTTCCTCACCCGCCTGTGGGTGCGGCGCGTGGAGCGCAACACGACCGTCACGCGGTTTCAAGGCGTGCTGCTGTTCGTGAAGAGCTACCACGCGGAGTGCGCGCGATACGTCGTCTTTCACCTCGTTGTCTTCTTCACCTTGCTCGGCTTCTCCTTCTTGCCCTTCACAAAGAAGCTCTACCGCCTGACGCTGCACGTCATCTTGCCGTGGTACTCGTCCTACCTGTATCTCAGCTTCAGCTGCGCCAACGGCACCCGCCCCTCTCGCCGTGGCGTGCTGAAGCTCACACTGATCAAGGCCGCGGTGACGGTGGCGCTGCAGCGCACGGTCGGCGACGTGCTGTACCGCATCCTGCGCGACCTCTTCATCGCCGTCTGCCTGCTTGCGACGTGCGTGGCGGCGATCCTGGCCTGGCCACAGCGCCATCGTCTGGCGCGCGAAGTGGCGGATGTCATCTCCGACAGCTTGAATCCCACTCCCCAGCGCGCGCCGGCCCCGTCAGCCGCATCGCGCACAGGCACGCCCGCACCAGCTTCGCGCTCGTCTCCACCACCCGAGGCACCACAGACCCCACCACCACCACCACCGCGGCTGGAGTCTGAGCCAGAAGAGGAAGAAACAAAGGTGGAAGAGGAAAAGACGGAGGAGGACAAGGCTCCTCCACCGTCTGACCACGACGACAGCAGCGGCACGGGAGGTGCGGAGGAACGTGCGGATCCCGCACTGACACCACCTGACGTGTCACGCACGCTGCTGCCCGACAGCGAGGACGAGTCCCCGGCTGAGGAAACACAACCCAGCCACTCACCAACTGAGGCGCCTGTCGCCGCCTCTCCACCTCGCACGATGACGCCACCGCACGCGCACTCGAACAGTAGCTCGCTGTTCACTGAGGATGATGAAGACGCAGCCCGCGCCGAACTGTGATGGCGCGGCGTAGGCCGATAGAGGCACCTGACGGCAAGGAAGGAGAGAAAGGCATCGCTGGGCTGACCAATCCCCTTCCCTCTCTCTCTCTCCTTGCGCGTTGCCACGGCGACTGTCAACCTCGGCACAGAGAGACAAGGCACACACACACAAGCGTATGTGCGTGTGCGGTGAAATGATATTTCTTCTTTTGCGAGCCCCCCAAAATGAACCAAAAAAAAACATCCATCCCCCCAACGTTTTTCTCCTCTGCATCCAGAGGGAGAGGATGAGGTGCCCGTGGTAGGAACAAGACGGACTGCAGAACTGCCTATGTCCTCCCCTGCTTCTATGATGACGTGCATCTCTAGATGTTGGTGCCTACCCTGTGCAACCAACTGGCACCAGGGGCGTGCTTCCCGCCTCTCTCTCTCTCTCTTCCATTCCCTCTCACATCACTCATACTCACATTCTTTGCTGCTCCTCCCCTTGTCGCCACTTCTCTCCTTCCTCATTGCACGCGCTGACAGAACTGCGAATTGCTGAATCGCACGTTGTGCCTTCACCTCTTCTTGCCTTGTTGTGCTTGTTCACAGCTCTCTTGCCTGGATTCAATCGAGTCGCATTAAGACGTCGCAACAACAGGCTCACATAGACACCGACACACACACACACACACCTATCCGTGTGAACCCCTCACCTCCTCACTCCATCCAACTTGCCGGGCAGCGATGAGTCTGACCACCCACACGGCGTTGTCGTCGAACGCGGCGGATCTGCCAGCCGTGGTGGTGTCTGTCATTCAGGACAGCTTGGATGTCTTCATGCGTCTGCAGCAGACGCGCTACGCCGAGGAGGGCGTCAACCTCACGGACGACGAGGCCTCGTTGGAGGTGGCGGCTGAGGTGATGCGGACCAAGCTGGTACCCGCTGGCCGCCCCGCCCGCCCACCGCGGAGCCGTGCTGTGGTGTCGGAGGAGTACCGGCAGTGCGCTGCTGCCGCCCTCGGCGACCACGCCGTCAACGCACTGTGGGGCCTGTGCAGCGAGGTGCTGCAGATCCACGAGGACAGTCTGACCGACTACGCCAACGCCTCCGCGATGGTGCGGCGCTGGTACAACGCATACTTTGTGGACATGGCGTACGTGGACGAGAAGATCAACGAGGCCCGCGTGCTCAACGTCGCCGGCTGCTCCGACGACGCGCTGTACGATATCGGCAAGTTCCTCCTGGACGCGGTCGAGCGCACGTTTTATGCGGGCGAGTTCGCCAAGACAGCGGAGGTGATGGATGTGCTGGTCGGCGTGCTGCGCCGTGCGCCGACGAACCCGCTCCCCTCTCAGGTTGAGAGCGCGCTGGCTGACGTGAGGCGGCTCATGTACGCCTCGTACGACGCCAGTGAGGACAGTCATCGCGCCTGGCAACAGGACGCGAATGAGCAGACGTACGAGGCGAAGCGCATCTTCCAGGAGTTCGGCGCGGGCACGGGTGCGAGTGCTTCCGAGGCCATTTCTCAGGAGTACTGCCGCCTTTGCCTCGACATCCTCCTCATGGCCAGCGGCGATGCCTCCCTCATCCGCGAGCGCTGTCTGGCGGCCAAGTTCAGCCTGTTCGACTACCTCACGGGCATCTGCGCCATCACAAACCCAACGCTGCTCCTCAGCGAGGTCCACCGCGCCTTTGAGCAGGCCCTCTCTGCCTTCTCGCTGTCCGATACCAACGGCGCGTGGACCTACACCCTGGCCGAGGCCGTGCTCGCGTCGAACAGTGTGGTTGACTTGGTGCTGGCGATGCGCACGGCGGGGGAGCTCGCCGCTGAGCTGCCCTGGTCAATCGCGTCGCTCACCTCGAGCAGTGGAACAGGACGTGGCCAAGTGCCCGGCCACAACGAAGACAGTGACGATGACGACGAGGCGCCGCTGACGGACGCTGAGCTGATGCCCGTGCTCGCCACGGGTGCACGCAACCCGCCTCTCAGGCACTTTCTGCTGCAGTGCATGGCGGCCCACGTGGCGGACCTCTGCGCACCACCCGTGGTCGCACCCTGCGCGGCCGTCGAACTCACGCTTGAACGCAATGATGTGGTCATGCAGTACTTGGAGCTCTTCGCGCAGACCCCACAGGGCTGGCGTGTCGCCGGCCTCTATGCGGCGTACTCGCCTCTCATCAACCCCGTCGTGCTGTACAACGTCTGCGCGTACGCCGCACGTCTGGCGGCTGCCGATGGCCAGGTCTACACACGCTTGCACAACTTCTTCCACCACTACTGGTCGTCATCAAGCACGCACCAGGCGATTCTTCAGGCCAAGGCCAGGTCAACCATGCCGGCGAGCGCCACGCTGATGGCCTGGATCGAGGCGCTGGAGTACGTGCGCCAGAAGGCGTACAAGGACACGCATCGCTACATCATCGCGACCCGCTTCCAACGCGGCGACTACGCTGGGGCGGTTTGGCTGGCTGTGGAGTCGCAGGTCGCGCGTGGGATCCAGTGGCGCATCAAGGAGCTGCTGCTGTCGGAGGACGCCCTGCAGCACAGGGGCCTCTTCAGCATTGGCGAGGGCGTGCACAACTCCTTCATCGCCCTGGACGCCTGCCCAACGGTGGCGCTGGCCGCGAGCCTGCGTGTCTGCGCCGCGATCGCCGCGTACGTGCGCGCATCGAGTGCGTCGGAGGCGATGCAGCGCACACCCGTTGCCGAGGTGCGCCACGCGCCGCTGGTTCTGCGCACCGTGACGTGGACGCTGAAGACCATCGTCGAGGCGCTGGAGAGCATGGATGCGTGCGACTTCTTCGTGCACCCCAACACCACGTTCACCTTGGTGGAGCACGCTGCGGACTTGATTCTTGTTCTTCGTCGCTGGTCGCGGCTTCTCCAGCCACAGAAGCCAGAGTCCGTGAGTGCGGCCTTGTCGTCGACGGTGCTGCCAGTGCTGCATCAGTCGTTTGAGTTGACGCAGGTCCACCACCGCGCAATGGATCTGAAGACCCGCGCGGCGCGCATTCGCGAGAAGCTCGCGCAGACGTGCGACTCTCACCTCGAGATCTAGCCCACTGCCGGAGCGGGGCGACGATGAGTTGGTGTGCTGTTGGCACCATCTGAACTTGTGTGCTGTTTTTTCCCGCTGGGGAAACCGCTGTTAAGCGCAAACGTCGATCAGATTAAACAAACAGGCAAACACAAACAAAAAAGACACGTAAGCACGACAACAACCGTCGCGTACAGTGAAAGAACAGGCTTGGTACGTGTGTGCGCGCGCGTGTGCGTGACGCGTCATGCACGAGCTCACCTCGTTTGCATTTTCACCGTGATGGCTTTCAAACGGCGATCTTTGCCGCGCGTGCAGTTGGTAGCGGTTACGGCCTCACCGTCCATACGTGTGCACCAGTGCGTCTGGAATTTGACTGAGGCCTCACTGCAAGGGCACACGGCTGCGAATGGCGATCATCATCGCACGTGCACTGTTGAGGTTTGAGCAACACACCCTCTCTCTCTGTTGTCATCTCACTACATCGCACTCATCATTCCCTTACTGATCTTTTTCCCACACACAAACTCCTCTCGGCTTCTTTTACTTTACTTACCTTTTCTGTCTGTGCGTCAACGTGCCCACTTTCTGAGTGTTTCCCGCCACAGTAGTATTTACGTGCGCGATGGAGTATACACGGGTGTCGAACGGGAGATCCCCGATGTCGAGATCAGGGAGTGGATCGCGGCCTCGCATCTGGTCCGCAGTGTTTGCTTTGATTGTGCTGGTGCTGGTGCTTATGGCGAGTGGCTACCACATTGGCAGCGCCTCGGCCGCTGCAAAGTTCAAGGTGACGGAGGCGCGATTGATCGCCGAGGAGAAGCGCATTCGCCTGATTGACCAGACATGCACTGTGGAGAGGGACGCCATCCTGAAAGATCTCAGCGCCAACGTGGACCGCAAACTGCGCTCGCAGCGCGATGCAGCAAAGAGTGAGTACGCCACGCTAGAGGCGGACTACGATGGCGCCTGCCAAGAGGAGAAGACGTGCGATGCGCAGCGCCTCGCCCTCACGGAAACACTGGAAGACGCGATGGAGGCTACTAAGACGAGGCGCCAAGAGCTGTCCGACTTGCGCAGCAAGACGCGCGACGGCTACGTGAAGGTGCAGGAGCTGACTCACGGTGACGGCCCCGCTGCCATTGCGGCAGCACAGGATGTCGAGAAGCTTGAAGCAGAGTATCTGGAGAGCTGCACGTCGGCCCCGGGGTGCGTGATGGAGCCGATCCTACACGCACCGAATGCGTCGGCGGCCTTACCACCCGTCATGGACCTGGCCGCGCTTGACGAGGCCTTCGCGGGTCAGTTTCACGAGCTCCTGCTACCCCCGTTAGTCAACACAAAAAACGTTTACTTTCCACCGACGGATTTCGACAAGGACGAGGAGCTGCGGTACTTTGGCCGCACCGATACCGAGGCCGTCACACTGACAGATGGCACCGCGCTTCCGTTAAAAAGCGGGTCACACAGCGTCATGTCGCAGTACTACCGTGTCTTGGATGCCGCTGTGTGCGCCGTTCATTTGGCCAACGACACCATCATGGTCGACGCGATGTTTCGCTACGATGCACGGGCTGAGGTGAAGGGTGTGCCGCGACGACTCAACGCCTCCAGTGAGGAGCCAGACACGGAGACCACGCCCGCGCATCTGGATCAGCTGTTCGCCACGGCGCTCGTCAAGTACTGTGAGAACTGCGATGTGAGGGACTGGAGCAGCCTGTGCGCGAGTCACGACACGAGCGTGCCGCGGAACTACGGCACCGCGATGTACTGGGCGGCGCGGTCCATGGTGCGCGCGACGCGGCGCATTCGAGGCGCTGCGTATCGCTTCTGGGCGGAACGCGACACCGCAAAGGTGCTGGCCGTGGTGGCGCATCTGCAGCCAACGCGCACGGACGAGTGCATGCTCGCGACCTTCAACACGTCGCGCGGCCCGCACTACGCCTACTACCACGCACTGCGACGGGCCAGCGAGTCGCCACCCAGCTCGTCGCTGCTGGAGGCGCAAGGACGTTCCGCGTTTGCCGCGTGCTCGACGTCCGCGGTGGACGTCGCCGCCTCGATTGTCACCGTCCTCGCGTCTGCGGAGCCAGCCGTCACGACCGTCTACCTCGACATGCCGCGCACGCTGGCTTTGGACGTGCTCATGGAGCTCGAGAAGACCGCGCCGTCGTCGCTGCCACTGATCGTGCAGAGACCTGAGCCGTCACAGGGCGACGCCGCCGCGGATGAGCTGCTGAGCCACGAGATCGCCAGCTACGCCGCCCACCTGCTCGTCAGTCCGTACCTGCACGCCAGCCAGTACGTCGTCGAGAGCTTTTTGCTGCGCCACAAGTTCAGCACAGCGAACAAAGTGTGGTATTTCTAATTGACTTCCTTGGTAGGTTGAGTGCGACTTGTACGAGCTGGAGTCAGTCACACTTCATATATATGTTTTGGCACTCTATCGAACGAGCCATTGGTCTATGGGAAGCAAAATGCAACGTACGCAACAAAACACACACAAAACACGAAGCCACAAGTTCCAAAACCAAAATCAAAAACACAAACGGTAGCGCATGTGGGAAAGAAAACATCGTCAACAGCATCGCCACCGCAGACGCGTGTGAGGCCGATAGTGGACGCGCAACAGTGGCGGGATATCCTTTTTTGTTCCTTGGCTCTCTCGCGTGGCTTGTTCCAGAAGAAGGGGCTCGCTCGCTCGCCTCTTCTGTCTCGCAGCGGTTGAAGTTTCAGCGCACCAAATCGGGATCGCAATGACCTCTCTCCCACGATCTCTGTTCTTTCCAAGTACCGCACCCCATGACAACGGCAATCACCGATGCGCACTTGTTCCCCCTTTGCCTCTTCATGACCTGCTATGCCTTCTCACCCCACCCACTCTTCTCCCTCTTTCTCTTTCTACGCGTTGTGAGAATCAAGCACTCATTGCGTACCACATAATTTTTTTCTGTTCAATATTCGGTTTCTTCCATTTTTTTGTTGCCAATTCGCTGCTGCCTCTCAGTGGTGCATTCTTCCTTTTGGTGACTCGCTAACTTTGCTTGCGCGCGCCTCTCACTTCTTTTCTCTTTCAAAGGGCCATCCAGCGACTCAAAGGAATCGCGTGAAAGATGGCTGGCCTTCTACTGAATGTCGCCCTCAACATGCTGGACGCGAGCGGCGGCTTGCAGGTGGACCGCCCCGCACGCGTGAAGATCGACAAGGCACGCGCCGATGCACGCGCGGTGCGCTCCATCGTGCCGTACAAGGCGCCGGTCCCGTACACGGGTGGGCGCGTGCGTGCGCTGCTGATCGGCATCAACTACCGCGGGACGTCCTCGGAGCTGAAGGGCTGTGTGAACGACGTGTATCAAATGATGGGCACGCTTCAGAAAATCGCCTTCCCCATCTCCGAGTGCTGCATCCTCGTGGACGACACAAGCTTCCCCAACTTCACCGCCATGCCGACCCGCGACAACGTGATCAAGTACATGTGCTGGCTCACGAATGATGTCCGCCCCGGCGATGTCCTCTTCCTGCACTACTCCGGTCACGGTGGCCAGACCAAGGCCGCCAACGACACGCAGGAGGCGTACGATCAGACACTGATCCCGCTCGACTACAAGACGAACGGCTCCATCCTGGACGACGATCTCTTCGACATCCTCGTCAAGCCGCTGCCGTCTGGTGCCCGCATGACGGTCGTCTTCGACTGCTGCCACTCGGCCACCATGCTGGACATGCCGTACTCCTTCGTCGGTGGCAACAACATCTCCGCCAACGTCAAGAACGCGCACATGCAGCAGGTGCGCAACGACAACTTCTCACAGGGCGACGTGGTCATGTTCAGCGGCTGCGACGACGCCGGCACGAGCGCGGACGTGCGAGGCAGCGGTGGTGCGGGTGGTGCCGCCACGCAGGCCTTCACGTGGGCACTCACCAACACCGCGGGCTACCACTTTATGGGCATTCTTCTCAAGACGCGCGATATTCTGCGCGAGAAGAAGTTCAAGCAGGTCCCGCAGCTGACGAGCTCGAAGCCGCTCGACTTGTACAAGCCCTTCTCCCTGTTCGGCCCCCTCACTGTCGATACGCAAATGATGAACTCGATGCCGCAGCAGTATCAGATGGCACCAAGCCAACAGCCCCAGTACAACTTCGCCCTGCCCACGCAGGCACCGTATCAGCAGCAGCCACAGCAACAGCAGCAGCAAGGCCCTTACGCCTTCGTCGGCGCCTTCAATGGTTCCCCACCACCAAACCAAGGTCAGTACCCGCAAGGCCAGTACCCACAAGGCCAGTATCCACAGAGCCAGTATCCACAGAGTCAGTACCCACCCGTTCAATTCGGGGCACAGCCGCCGCAGCAGAACTACCCTCCCCAGGGCTACTCGCAACAGCCGCCTCAGCAGGTTCAGTATGCACCACAGGGCCAGCCTCAGCAGCAAGGGTACTACGGACAGACGCAGTACCCCCCAGCTGCACAGTACCCGCCACCTGCTCAGTTCGCGCAGCCTCAGGGTGCGCGCGGTGGCAATCAGGGCCTCACGCCGTTCGACGAGGGCTTCCGCTACTAGCGCTCGCGCGGTCCTGCCTGTGTAGATACCACCTTTTTCTTTTTTTCTTCTGCCCTTTTGCGACCCCTGTGATGAAACCCATTTTGTGCTATAAAAAGAACAAGAGATGAAAAGAAAGAGAGCAAGAGACCGAATAAAAAGGAGATTTTTGCGCACCAGCCACGTGTCATCATCAGGCTGCGTGTGATAGGGTGGACGACGAGACCTTGCGTCACTGCTGGCGCACATCTTGAGGCGCGTGGACGCCCGTGAAGTGGATTCATGTCGCTTCGCTTTGTGACGTGTGTGTGTGTGTGTGCTTCCTTTCTGCCGCCTGTCGCCCTCTGTCCCGCTCTCTCCTCTCTTGCGCCTCTTTTCTCCCCCAAAGCAACAAGAACAACAACAGCGATGCTGTTTGTGCCACCTCTCACTGAATGCGTATCTCCCCCTTCTCTCTCTCTTATCTTTTATTGACGCCAGGTCGTAGTTGCGAACGATTACTTGTATCTAGATTTGCCTAGGGAAGCGATGTTCAGCCGCTGCCTGCCTATTGGCCCGCGCGCGGCCTTGCTAGCCTCCAGCAGCCTGTGCTGCGGCCGGCGCTGGTGCTCCACGTCCACGACTGGCGCGAAGCCCAACGAGCCAAAGGACAAGGGCGACGCCAGCCCCGGGGATGCCAAGAGCGACAAGAACGCCGAGTCCACCGGCACCGCGAACGCTGGCGAGGCCGTGGAGGGCAACACCAGCAGCACTGGCAGCACCGGCAACGCGCTCCAGCCGCGCCACCGCGGCTTCATCGAGCCGTCTGACGACGTTGTGATGGAGACGGCACGCAAGGCCCTCGCACGTGATGGCCGTGATGAGATCCCCGAGTCCATCGTGTGGAGCTGGGAGACGAGTGGCCCTCCGATTCTGGCACGGGGCAAGCAGAACGTGTTCGACCGGACGGACGACATTCCCGAGCACGTCAAGCCGTTCTGGCACCACGAGTACTATCAGCAACGTGAATACTTTAGGCTGCAGCGTGAGAAGCGCCCGTTGAAGGAGCGGCTGAAGATCTTCATGGGCGTGGTGCTCATGGCGGCGGCGGCGGGCGGCACGCTGGTGTTCTTCCGCGTGTGGGTTGAGCAGCCGCGCCAGATTCGGCAGATGCGCGAGGAGCTGCTGCAGAACACGTACGGCCGCGTGCTGGAGCTGGCGGCCGGCCACGGCCAGAACATCGGCGCGTACCCGTACGCCGTGCACGAGGTGGTGCTCACCGACGCCAACCCGCAGCAGCTGCAGGCACTGCGCTACCGCATCCCCAAGACGGCGTACCCCAAGTACGACGTCCAGCGCGTCCGCTCCGAGAACCTTGATATGTTCAAGGACGCCGAGTTCGACTGCGTCGTGGACATGTTTGGTCTGTGCCACCTCCACGACCCCGTCATGGCGCTGCGCCAGATGCAGCGTGTGGTGAAGCCGAGCGGCATGATCCTGCTGCTGGAACACGGCGCGAGCCCGTACCAGCCCGTTAATTGGTTCCTGGACTACTTCGCGAAGGATCACAAGTTCAACACGCACGGCTGCCAGTGGAACCTCCCGATCCGCCAGTACTTGCAGGACTCGCGCCTGGAAATCAAGGAGCTGCGCAACATGCACTACGGCACCACCTACTACGTCGTGGCTTATCCAGAGGTGCTAGACGCGTACAAGGTGCGCGACGAAGAGGCGCCAAACACCAAGGCGGAGCCCAAGAAGAAGCCGCACATCGTCTCCAACTTCTTCTAAGCGGACTCCAACAACTCCCTCCTCCTCTTTTGCGACCCTCCACAGCTTTTCTGTACGCGCTGCGGAGGAGGAGGCTCGAACTGTTCCCTGCGGAATGTAAGACAACACTTGAACGGTGCAAGGCCGCGGCGGCGGCGGCGGCGTGGGAGGGAGTGAAGGCGTGCTTGGATGCACATCATCTCCCCCAGTCACCACTTTGAGGCCCGCGTTGGAAGCGCCAACTTGGATTTGTTGTGGCGCGTCGCGGCTTTCACTCTTTTCTTTTCTTTTGCATAGTGAACGAGACGCTTCGCTGTAGCTGTAGCCCCTCACACTCGAATACAAGCAAACGACAGCAGGGAGCAATAATGGGTAATCACACACACAAAACACACACACACACACACACATGGTACAGAAGGGAAACACCAGCAAGAACATGGGGTTAGTTGCTCAAGACGAATTTTTTGTTCTTCTTATTCACCACGCAGGATGACGGGGGTGCTGAGCTGTCCAGAACAGCAACCGCCTCCTCTAGACCTGGCGCACGTGTGAATAGGCTGACAAATGTGCTGAGAAAAACAACAACAACAAATGACCGCTCGTACGAGAGCAGCGTGATGGAAGGGCATTGCGGGGTGTGAGGCGGTACGTGTTGCCGCCGGCCGGACTTGCTGGCGCACGCCTCGCGCCACTTTCTTTCATCACGCTGCACGAGCACGAGGGACCGCTTTTTTTCTTCGACTTGCTAGCTTCCGTTTCTCTTCCTTCCACAACAACGTGCACAAACCATGCTCAGCAGCGACAAGCCACACTGGTGCCACAACGGTGGCATTGCCCCTCTGATGCGTCACGAGGCACCGTCGCCTTGCCACGCCCAAGAGCACCACGCACAAGGTCACTATCCGTCCGTCTGTTTGCATATCTGTTGCCTCGCCTTGGACAGGCTCCGCTAGAGCGTGTGAATGTTGTTCGGCGTGCCACAAGCATTGGACCTCTCTTTTTTCGCGTTTAGGCTGCGCAGATAACGAAGCTACCGGTGCGACTGTCGATCCGCTGCCGCCACACTGCTGTCCCTCGTAGAACAACGAGGCATTCATTCCCTCTCCAATCATCATCCCACGCTCCGTACCCCCCCCTTGTCTTCACTGGTCATCAGACCCGTTACTCCACTACCAGCACTTTCCTCCCTTTCCCCCTCCCCCTCACACATACAGATACAGATTAAGGCACCATGCACGGCTGCACAGACCGTCAGCACGTGCATCTTGCTGCACCCCACGCGTCACAGGAGACGCTGTGCCTGACCTGCTTCAGCAGCCACGTCGCATCGTGGAGCGCCGCTCAGCTCTTCACGTCTCTCTGCCGCGTGACAGCTGCGTTGGCCGCCGCACAATCCACACGGCAGCCGCCCAGCGACGTCACCACCTGCAGAGAGGCACTGGCTGAGCTGACGGCGCGCCTTGCCCAGCGCGTCAGCACACCCGACTCGCTACGTGCTGACCACATCAGCGAGGAGGAATCCCGGCTTCGCGGGGCACTTCTCCAGTGGCTGCGTGTGGTGTACACGTCAACCAGGACGAGGCCGGCCTCACCATCGCACAGCGCTGCGGGCTCACAGCGCGACCCGTGCGTGCTGGGAGCGGAGAGTGCCGAGCACGCGAGCCAGCGCGCCGGCACAGATTCGCCGTCACTGAGCAGCCTCGTCACGCAGACGCTGTTGCGGCAGCTCAGCGTGTGCTTCACACAGCTGCACACGCCACACACGACGCTGGCGGCGCGCGTGCTGTTCCTGACCGACCTCTGCGCGTCGTGTGACGGCGCAGGGGAGGCTTTTCTGCAGGGCGTGTGCGCTGGCCACCTCGATGAGGCCGTGGCCTTGCTGCCGACTGCTGTGCACCGCGGTGGCGACGACACGCTCATGGAGCTGCTCCTGTTCTGGCTGCATCAGATCTGCGGCGCGTGCCGAGCGACGCCCGCGTCCCTTGAGCGGCTCGCCGGGGCGATGGTCAACGCCGGCGGCTCCGCGACGTCTGCCACAGCCGCACCAGAGTTTGTCTCTTCGCTCATCGCGTGCGTTGTGGACTGGGGCGACAGCGAGCCTGTTGTTCTCAACGCCCTCTCACTGCTGGCCTTGCTCCTGAGCACCGTCACGACCGCGCATAGCCTCGTGGCGAGCAGGAACAGCGACAGCTCCACTATCAGTGAGGTACCACGCAACAGCTGGGACCCTCTTGCGCGTGTCGTGGTGCCGCTCCTGCTGCACCGCAGCGAGGCGGTGGCGGCACTGGCCGCGGACGTCGCGACCTGCCTCGTTGCGCACGCAGCACGCTTCGGTGGTCTTTCGTCGGAGCTGCGGATATGGGCCGAGGACTGCGCGTTGGAGGCCACCAACGAGGTCACGGCCAGCACCGCCGAGTCGCTGCTCGCACTACTGTCCACGCTGCACGCGACGTCCAGTGCTGCGAATGATACCGACGACACTGCGAACGCAGAGCGTGCGGCACGTGTACTGGACGCCCTGTACCAGTTCGCAGGCCTCAGCAGTCCAGTGTGTATCTCGGCACACGACTGCGCGTACTTTGCTGCCCACCTTGGCTGCCGGAACAGGGATGGCGGCGGCATCGATGCGGAAGCCTTCGCCACGCGCTGCCTCCGCTTCGGTGCACGCGCGGATCACCACGACCCGGCTGTGAGGACGGCCTGCTTTCTTCAACAACTTCAGTGGCTGTGCGGCAACAATGGCACGCATGTGGCCGCGTTGCTGCCCGAGACGATCGAGGCTCTCTCACAGGCTCTGCTGTGCTTCCTCACTGTGCCCACCGGTGAGGACGCGTGGGACGCCTTTGACCTGCCGCGCGTGCTTTGGCGCATTGAATCCGCGATGCCGGACCTGGGCGTGCTGGCATGCGTGATGCACGTGACCGCATCACTGGCCTCCGCGACGACCACAGGCAGCGAGTCTGCGGTGCACGCGTCCCTCGGCCGGCTTGCTGTGTCAGCAATTCGGCTCGCGCTCTCACTGTCGTGGTCAACCGCGCTGTGGTCTGCTGCCATGCCGCTGACCTGCCAACTACTGCGCGCGGTAAGCCTACCCCAAGGCAAGTTGGGACCAGCACCAGCAACCGCCTCGGCAGCCTCCACAACGCCGTCCCTTGCGCTGCTGGTTCGTGACCTTGTTGAATGCGGTCTCCTTGAGCTGCTCCTTTTGCACGCCCCGTCCGACGACGCCGCACAGGTCGCAGTCCGCGAACTGCTCGCCGTGCTCGTCTGCGGTGCGCCGTTCCCAGTCGACACGACGGCGTGGCTGACAGACGATGCACACAGCTGGCCCGAGCTCGTCGCACGCATCGGGGACGGCGATCGTGGGGGCGATGTGCTTCTGTTCAGCCTGGCCGCGTGGGGCTGCCCCACACAGGCCGTCACACCGGAGCAGCTGAGAGAGCGGCTGGCTGGACGCGTCTGGATGTGCCAGTGCACTCCTCGCGCACTGCAAAACACCAGCGACGACGCGCGCAGTGCGACGCTGATGCCACTGGCCGACCATGACGATGATGACTGGGTCGAGTCACTGGCGTGCGTTGTGATGCTGCTGTGGACGTACCAACAGTACGTTCAGGTGCTACCCACACTCGACGCTTCCATGTTGTGCGAGTCGTCAGACTCCCACCAAACTCCCGTGCTTTGGGAGCCTTCTTCGCTTCTTCTTGACAAGCACGCGCAGCAGCAGTGGCGGCCACTTCAACTGTGGTGGCCCACAATGCTCTCCAAGGAGGCCAGTGGTGACATTAGTGGTGGGCCCGACTCGTTCGCACGCGCGCTCGTGGAGCACGACCAGTGGCAACCCCTCGGCTGCGCGCTTCTGCTCGTCTCGTATCTTGAGCGTGAGCCGGCCGATGGTGCGGGGGAGGCGAACTGCGAAGCGGTGTGGTGGCTGCACGACATGGCGCGCCCATCCGCGAGCTGTGCCGTGGCGACGACGTCACCGCCGCTGCACGCGCTCGTTTCTGCGGCGCTGACACACGTGCAGTGGGTCTGCCGCGTCTCTCGTGCGGCGCGCAGCCACGCCTCGCATCGCGTGGCCCAGGACCTGCTCAAGCTGGTGCAACGTGCGTTGGCAGAGGCCCGCCTTGTTGCGGACCGCACCACACACAATGCTACCCCTACAGCTGCGGCTGTGGATGTGGCTGTCGCTGACGTGTCCCGCACTTTGCATCGCCGTGTGCTCGAGCGGCACCTGCGCCCGCTGCTCCTCGCCGCGCCACCGCCGGCGTCGGCACCGCTTCACGGAGAGGTCTCCACCGCCACACGCGACGCGGACCTGCTCGAGGACGCCGTGGCGACGACGTGCGTGACGACCCTCGCTGGCCTCGGACGCCGCGAGCTGGGCACGGTGGCGGCCGTGGCGCTCAAGCGGGCCGTGTCTGCACTGGAGAGCCGTCTCTCCGCGTACACAGGCTCCCCAGCGACGGGCGCCTCGCGAACCCACCGCTCGCTCGCGGTGTGGCTGCAACTGACATACATGCTGCTGCTGTGTCGCACAGTCCCGGGTGAGGCACGCGAGACAGCACCAGCGACTCGTGCGCCACTGCTTCCACTAGTTCCGCCGCTGCGAGCGGCGCGGTGCGAGGCGCTGCGTCAACTGCAGGAAGCCCACAGCGATCGGCTCGATGCGTGCCGCGTGATGGCTCTCAGTGCTCTTCTGGAGTGCGTCATTCACACTACCGCCGCCGTGGGCAGTCCTCTCGCTCGCACGACGAGCCCCGTCGCAGTGCCGCTGCCGTCCCCGTCGTGGTGGACGTTGCTGCCACTAGAGGCACTTGACAAGGCGCTGCGCACCAGCACGACACCTCGCACGAGCGGCACACCAGACTCAGTAAGTGAGCGTGCCCAGTGCACGGAGTTGCTTCTTCACGTGCTCGCACAGCTCATCGCGATCACGGACACCGGCAAGCGTGGAGGGCCCGCTTCTGTGGAAGTCGCTGTGGAGGAGCTGGCTGCGGTGGAGTGGGCCCTGAATGGCTCCTTGGTGGTTCTTGGCGCCGCGGCAACAATAACCACCACCACCACAGAGCTCGACACGGTGGACGATGATCGGACGCCGTCCCCGGCGCGACCTGGCCACGAGCGGGTCGCTCGTCTGGTGGCGTCTCTGTTTCAGCGCTATCGCCACGTCGTCTCTGGTTCACTGCACCTGCCCGCCTTGTGCGCCATGTGCCGCTGTCGTCTCGGCGGGGGGCTGAGCGTGGTGACGCAGGGCTGGCTGCTGAGCGGCGTGCTGTGCGCGGCACCGCGCCACGCGTGGCTCCTGTCCCTTCCCACCCCGAGTCGCGATGCGGTGCTGCGGGATCTTCTGGAGGGCTACGGCGCCAAAATCACCGTCGTCTGGTCACGCAAGCGGCGGTCCCGAGACGATCGCCAGGACTTTCTCGCCCTGTCACGCGCGCTGGTGCGTGCCTGCGAGCAGTACTGCCCCCACGTCGCCGCCGATACACCAGTGGTGCTGACTCGTATCCAGGACTTTCTCTGCCCGCCACTCTCCACGGGTGCCAGGCCATCTCCCGCGAACCTCCCAAGTTCAGAGTGCGCTGAGGAGGAGTGCCTGTTTTACTCCGTTGGCGGCGGCAGCGAGATTTTTCTAGCATCCTGATAGCGTGGCGCGGCATGCCACGCTTTCCCATTTTTTTCTTCTCTACGTGACGAATCTCAATCGTTCTGTGGATCCTTCTCTGTTCTCTCTTGTGCTTGCTTTCCTGCTTCCCTATTTTACTGCTCCCTTCGAAAACAATACCTCCTTCCACACAGCACACACACACACATACACACACACACTGCACCAGTGTTGCCACAACACATTGCGCTCGCCTCTGTTGTCACGCCGCTATGCCTCTTTCTCATCATTCCTTTTCTACTCCTGCCATTTTCCTTCCATATTGCACCACAAACGAAAGTGAACGCCGAGTCACACTTCTAGTTTCTTGCGACCAGTAGTCTTATCGGTTTGTGTGTGTGGCGTGTTCTCAGCCTGCCCTCCCTGCACTTGTCTCTCTCTCTCTCGTGCGGCAGGATGGGCCTGATGAGCCGCGTCACCTGCAGACGGCTGTGCGCGGCTCTCAGCGTGGCCGGTCAGTGTGGAGACCGCGCCTTGCGATGCCCCATGCGCACTAGCAGCACCGCCGCACCTGCTGAGGCGGCGCGCGTGATTACCAGCCCCGCGCAGGCGTGGGACGGCGCGCTGCGAAGCTTCTACGATGCACTCGGTGGCGTCAGCGGCTCTCCTGCTGTTGGCCAGTCCAGCAGCTCTTGTAGTAGTAGTGGTACGGCACTGAGGTTGCATGACGTCCATGAGAAGGCGGTCTTAGCGATGCGCTGCTGCCTGCAATCGGGCCGCTTTCAAGAGGCCGTCGATGTGCACACCGCTGCGTGCCGCTGTGGTCTTCTGCCGATGGCGACCAGCGGCTGCCAGACGGGCACGGGCGAGGGGACAGCGCTGCTGGATGTGCTTGCACTCGCGGCCACGCGGCATCTGCCCTTCTGTGTGCGGCAGTCCAAGACGATGCTGTTCCTCCTCGACGCGGAGGAAGACCAGTCCCTTCAAGCACAACACCCCCTCCTGGATGCACGCGATACGTCTGCGGTGGAGCTCTTCCGTATCTCCCTCCACCAGCGGCTGCACGTGCTGCGAACGACGGATTATCTGTCCAAGCCTCTGGGGCACCAGTACGTGCTCGCCGCGATGCGAGAGGTCGGGGAGTCCCCTGTGTTGCGCGCTGACATTGAGCCGCTGCCGCTGGTGCAGCTGTCGCGTCTCGCGCTGTGGCACCCGCTTGCGTTCGAGACGCCGACCACGGCATCCGCGCGGCGACAGCGGCACTTTGACGTCCTCGGCGCGCACCGCTTCGACGCCGTCCGCTTCACCGTCGCGGAGCAGAGGCAGCTGCGCCAGCTCAGCGACACCGTCACATCCATACGGCCGCTGTGCACGTCGAGCGTGGCGCTGCTGTCCGCACTGGTGCCGGACTGGGACGCCGTGTTTCTGCGTCGCGTAGCCGAGACGCTGGTGCTGCCCGAGACGGCGCACAACGTCTTTCCCGCTGCGTACGCGACGACACGCCGTCGAGCCGGAGCAGGCCCCAGCGCTGCCAACGCGGTGTCGCTGACGAACACGGCCTGGCTCGATGGCCGTCTGTTCCGCGAGGAGAGCGCGGACACCGAGACCGCCGCACCAACACCGCCACGCCCTACCACGGTGCTCGCCCCGTACCACCCCCTGCAGCGACTCGAGCGCATTCTGAAGCGGCGCGCGCATCAGGATATCGTCGTGCCGGACCCACACTTTCTCATCACGCACCTGCAGCAGCTGCTCCAACTCGCGCGTCACAGGGAGGTGGTCATCACACACGGTGTGCTCTTGGAGGTGGTGGACCTCGCCTGCGCCTCAGAGGACCCGAGGCGGTTCCATGCGCGCCGTGTGCTGCTGTGCCTCTTGCAACGCACGTCGTCCTCTGCAGCGGCGGATGCGCCAGGCGCGGCGCGGATCCCGCCTCTCGACCCCCCCGGCCGCCACCCAAGCGGTGCGCGCCGTCGCTGGCAGCAGACCTGCGGCGTGACGCTCCTGGGCCTGCAGGATGAGCTGGCGCTGCTGGAGCACTGCCCGGAGCGGTTCTTCCTCGCGGACCACAGCGGGCGCAGCGAAGGCACGGGGATGCGGCACGTGCCTGGTCTGTCCGCAGGTGGTCGCAGAGGCGGTCGTGAGGAGGCCGGCGTGCTGTCCGCGCTGCTCGTGGCGAAGCAGCTGCACCGCGTCGTCACATCGCACGCGCGTGGGTGCGACTTCTGGCGTGACGCCGTGTCGCGTGTGGATCCCAACCCACACAGCAACATGGACGAGCTTGTCCAAGGTATTCTTGACAACGCCGCCAACGTGGATGACACAGTGCCGGGTCCACTGTCCCATGTCCCACGCTCGCCAGAGCCGGCCCCGCTCTTCAAACAGCGCTCACGCTCGTATTGGTCACGTGCTCCCATCGTCGTGGCGACCACCTCTCCCACCACGCGCTCTACCGCGTTTGGCATCGGCATCGAAATGTACCCGCCGGTCGTCGTGAACTAATGTGTGCTGTTTATGTCGTCTTCAGTAGGGCAGGCCGTTTTTTCATTCTTCAGTAGGAACCACACCAATCACGTATATACAATAAAAAGGAGAAGCCTGACGCGCGTCTACCTGTCGTGGAAAGCAGCAAGGCCACACCGTGTGCGAAAGGAAAGTGGTTTCTCCCCCCCCCAGGTACACACTCAAAAATGTCGGACTAAACTATGTCACCACCAACAACAGCAAAGGCTGGTCGCTAGATCTAGTTAACAAAGTTCCAACTCGTGGTTTCCTTGGCCTCACTCTCTCCCCATTCTTCTCTTCCCCCCCTTTCCACTTCCTGTTCTATCGCGTATCGGCTGAACAACAGCGTAGCTTTCTTTAATTGTAGCAAGTCCTTAGACGTGTGAGCCCGCAGCCACTTCCCCCTCCGTTTTTCTTTACCTCTCTTACACCTTCTTACTCACTTAAGACTCAATCATGTTCCGCCGCAGCTGTGTTCAGGCCTTCCAGGCCACGCGCGTTGCGCAGGTGTCCCTGCTCTTCAAGCAGCTCGAGGGTACCAACCCCCTCACCAAGAAGGACAAGCCCGTCAACTCTTGGAGCGACGAGTTCATGAAGCCGCCCACCTCCGACAAGATGACGAAGGAGTACGGCCGCTACGCCAAGTACTCTGACCCCGCCATGTGCGACGTGGACACCTCCGAGGAGGTGGTGCTGAACACGTACCCCGAGGGTGCCGCTCCCGGCCGCATCGAGGCCACGAACGGCGTCGCGCTCAAGGACTTCAACGCCTCCATGTGGGACGAGGAGTTCTTCCGCAAGCACATCCTGAAGCCCAAGCTGCCCGATGAGCTCGAGGACCGCGCCCGTGTGATGGACTACGCCCTCAACTCGTGCATGCTCGGCTTCATGATCCTCATGGCCCGCTACGCCCTCCTGCCCATCTGGTACGTCGGCCAGCCCGCCATGTCCATGGTGGGTCAGATGAACATCGAGGCGGAGATTGGTGACATGGAGGACCGCGACTGCAAGACCGTCGTGTGGCGTGGCAAGCCGGTGTTTGTCTACAAGCGCAGCGACCGCCAGATGAAGGAGGTGCTGGAGACCCCAATGTCCGCCCTGAAGCACCCCGAGACCGACGAGGCTCGCTTCCCCGACCACCGCGACAAGGCCGTCGTCATTGCCATCTGCACTCACCTTGGCTGCGTGCCGATCCCCAACGAGGGTCTCTTCAACGGCTTCTTCTGCCCGTGCCACGGCAGCCATTACGATGCCTCTGGCCGTATTCGTCAGGGCCCCGCGCCGCTGAACCTGGAGGTGCCTCCGTACAAGTGGCTCGACGACCACAACATCTACATGGGCAAGCTCTAAGCACGTGCCTCACGTGGATGTGCAGTGGCGACCGCTTCGGGGGCAACACGCACACACACACACACGCGCACAAAACCCGTGGTTTGGTTGAATGCGGCGCATGTTTCTGTCCCTCCCCCCCTTTCGGCACACCACTTTTTCTTCCTCTTCTGTTTTAACATAGGTAGTAAAGAACGGCAAACAAGCAAAAAAAGCAAGTACAGACAAACAAACAAAAAACACAATTTGATGCAAGATTGAACTCACCGTTTTTGTTGGTTTCCGTTCATTTGTAGGCACCAGGGATTACAGGCAGCAGCGAATGATCTGGATGTCAGGAGATAGAAGAGTTCGCTATTTCACAAAAAGGAGCACGCTCCCCCACACACCCTCAGACGGAGATTCCCATTGCTCTTGTTCTCGTTTTTACGAAAAAGAAGTAATAGCAACTACGGACATTGCAGAAAGACGAAGCAAGGCGAAACTGCTTTGACCCCCCTCTTTTCTGTTTGGTTCCTTCTCCCGTCCCCGTTTTCTTTTTTGTATCGATGCTCCAGATTTATTTCTATTTTTGCTGTGCTGAATACTGAAGTGGATCTTTAGTGCTCTTTCTTTCGAGCAAACAAACGCAAACAAGCGCACCCCCTGAAATGGGGCATGTGCATGCACAGCGGCTCAACACCGCACGGTCCCGTCTCGTAACTTGAGAGGCGAGATCCGAAAAAAAACCTCTCGAGCGCATTTTCCTGCAGTTCGCAAGTGGGAAGAAGCTGAAGCAGTGAGTGTGACATGGGGTAGACCGAACCACGACCCGCCCCGAGTATGACCTGCTTCATGCTGGGTGGATTGGTGTGCTGGGCTCCAGCATCCGCGACGTGTCCCCTCCTCTCTCCCCCCACTCACACTCACAACGCACGCTCAACGCGTCTGCGGCCCACCTCTGTCGAGTAGCGTGGGCTGTGGTGGCCATTCACGTGCACGAGACTGACTGACCCCGGATCTGCACTTTTTTTTTTGCCTGCAGCTCATTTCTCACTCTCCTCCCCAACTTCCTTCTTTCTCTCTCCTTTCACGAATCACTAGTCACGCCGCGAGAAGTGGCGTCCACGCAGCTTCGTTTCCGCTCGTTGCAAGCAGACGACCTGTGTCGCGGGTGTCTGACTTTGGTCTCCTACTTCTCCCTCGCTCACACGTTTGTAATGCCGTGTGCGACGCAATGACTTCCGAACACATCAAGCGCGTGCGGGAGGAGTATCACATCCCCTTCGCTTCAGCGGGTTCTTACGGCGCCCACGGCGGCTCCGCGACGCGACATGCCCCTGCACCTGAGCTGCCTGTCGGCACAAACGAGGAGGGCCTGCGTCCGGACGTGCCATTGCAATCCCCCACGGAGGCCGCACGAAGCCCTGCGCTGAAGCGGGCCCGTGGCGAGAGCCTCCCCGATCACCACAGCGTCATCATCGAGCCGCCGCTGTACGAGCGCTGGCTGCCGACCCGCTGCGTGCCTGTCGAGGTTATTCGCGGCGACAGCGGCCGCCACCTGCCCTTCACGCTCGTGACGGACATTCGCTGGAGCTGGCACCGACGCGACAACATCTACCGCACCACGCTGGCGAGCTCCTTCTGCAGCGGCAGCGACGATGTTGGCTGCGATCTGGAGGAGGTGGTGCGCGCCTACACGTGCCCGCCAGACCATGGGAGCCCCAGGTGGGGCCCGAGTCCGTTGAACGAGGAATCACCGGATGGTGGCCCACTGAGTCTCGCGCTGGCTGTTCCGCCCAGAGCTCCGCCGTATTACTTCACCAAGACAAGCACGTCTCGTGTGAGTTTGCCAGTGGCGCCGCCGGCAGGCGACTACGTGGGCCCTCGCACAGCGTCCTTGCTTGCGGACTGCTTGCTTCAGTGCGCCGCCGAGGAAGCCTCCGTCTCTGAAACGACGGGGTGGGCCTGGCTGTATCACGGCAAGTCGCTGCGGTCAGAGGCAGGGCGCGCACTGCTGGAAACACAGCTACTCGCCGCATGCGTCAATGACACGCGCGCGGCCTGGGCCGAGGCATCGCCACCATCGTCCTCGCTGTCGCTGTCACCTTCGCCGCTCGTGATACCTTTCCAGATATGTGTGTTTCGTAAATGCTGATCACGTGCTGTTCGTCACACCAACTGCTTTTGCTTCGGGTGTGCATGCCTCGTGCCTCTGTTTTTTTTTTGTTTGTCGTGTCTCTGGTTTTGCTCTGATTGCGTCCGCACTTCCCAAAGATCTCTCTCTCCGTCACGTCCGTTGCTGCACGTGAATTGTCTCCTGGTGAATGTGTCTGCTCCATCTTCCATAAGATGAACATGCTTGACCTCGCCACACCCGTGCTGGTCGTCACTTTCCTTTCTTGCTCGGGCGCTGGCTCCCTTCCCCCACTCGCGCACTCTCTCTCTCACGCTTCTTCTTCCTTCTCTTGGACCAGATCGCACTCACTGACCATCATCGACGTCACCTGCGACATACACACACACACAAAAACAATATCCAAAACAACAACACCAACAACGCACTCTGTAGTCAGAACCACGCGTAGACACAACCAAAGCGAGTGTGCCTTACCTTGTGCGTCTCTGTCTGTGCGGTGCTTTTATTCTCAAGCCTGATTTTTGCTACTTGCTCCCTTTTTTCTCTTTTTTTTTTGACATCCGGGTGAAGTGCCAGCATCAGGTTTTTGTGACTCACTCCCTCTTCTGCTCCTTTCTCTTCTTTCGGTCACATCTTTTGAATCTTCGCTTCCAAGTTTTCACCCGTTCCTACAGGGGGTAGACATGCAGAACAGTCATCGGTACGACGACATGGCAGCCTACGGACGCGGGACGCGCGTTCAGAAGGAGCGCTTCGCACTTGAACAGTACGTGCGCGTGCAGCTGAATGGCAACCGCACCGAGATTGGCGTGGTGGCGGATATCAACGAGGTGGATGGCGCCATCACGGTCACGACGCGCCACGGCTACGACGTGACGGTGCGCCCCGAGGCTGTGCAGCGTGCGTTTCTCGTCGTGCTCGACCTCAACGGCGTGCTTGGCGCGCGCAACCGGGTCGGCTTCAAGTCACGCCCTCACGTGGCCGAATTCGTCAAGTTTGTGTTCAACCACTTCGCCGTGGCGGTGTGGACGAGCGGCCTGGAGCGGACCTCCGCTCCCATCATCGAGGCCGTGTTCGAAGGCTATCAGGATCGCCTGCTCTTCACCCTCTTCCGTGACGCGTGCACACCACGCCCAACCATCGACAACCCGCACGGCACCTTCAAGGATCTCCAACGCATCTTCGACTCTTACCCGCAGAGCTTCCACAGCGTCAACACCATCATCATCGACGACTCCCCCGACAAGTGCTCGCACCCTGATATCGCCCTCTGCCCGATCCCCTTCAAGGACACGCCGGAGAAGCCCACGGACAGCGGGCTGGTCAAGGTGATGGAGGTGCTGCAGCAGGTGCTCGACACGGACTCCATCCACCCCCTCATCCGGGCCGCTGAGGAGCGGCTGGCGCTGCTGCGCTCCGCTGCCACAACGACGAGCGCCCCAGCGCTGGTCCCAGCCGCACCCACCACCGCCGCCGCGCCGTCGGCCGAGGACTCGGAGCAGACGCGCGAGATCACGCTCTGGCGGACGCGGCTGTGCTGCGAGAACCTGCGCGGCTGCTGTCGCTTCGGCGATGAGTGCCGCTTTAGCCACGACGCCGACGACGGCAAGCGACCGTGCTCGCACAAGAACACGTGCCGCTTCGGGCACGCGAGTCGCTGGGTGCCGACCGTCGGCGACGCCGTGATGGATGGCAGAGCCCATGACCGCGCTCGCTTCACCGACCGCAGCGAGCAGTACTTCCTCTCCAAGGAGGAGCTGGCAGCGGTGCAGCGCGACGGCCGCAGCCACACCGGCATTCCTCGCCTCGACGCGCAGAACGAGTCAGAACGCGCGCCGCTCGCCCCGCAGAGCCAGAGGCCGATGGCTGGGGGGATGCCTGCACCACGTAGCACTGCCGCGACGGCGACCAACACAGCCACCTTCTCGACAAACCCGCACACGACACACCACAACAACAGCGTCGCCCCCGCCAGATTTGGGGGATATCCGACGTCAGCGGCCGCCCAGCAGAGCGGGGTGTCGGGCACCAGTAGCAGCTCAGGTGGCCTCGATGTAAACCGGTTCTTTGCCTCGGCAACATCTCAGCAGCAGCAACAGCAACACGCCGGGCGGCCGCGTGGAAACCAGGGCATGACTGCCCCACAGCCGCGCTCTGCACAAACCAACCAGCCACGTGCTGTCGCTGGTGGTGGTGGTGGTGGCGGCGAGGTGCACCTCCACGGCAACCAACGAGACGGCACAGCGCTGCTGAAGCAGTTAGAGATGCTCACCAAGAAGTAACCCCCCCCCCCGACAAGAAGCGCGAGAGAAGCGTCACCGCGTGGAGCTCATCCTCGTGATGACACACACCACCTCTCTCTCCCACACTTTTTTTTTTGGTGCTGCTTTCGCTCAACCTTTTCTTTTTATCCCGTTTGTTTTGTTTTGTTCCTCTCTCCCTCATGCTGCGACGCCGCCGCCAGTTGATACCGGCCGCCTGACGAAACAACATCACACATACACACACACACACACACACACACTGAGAGAGACACACAGATACCCGCAGCCATGTCCGGCGCGCTTCTTCGTTCCTCAGTGGCTTGCCCTGCCGAGCGCAGGCAACGCAGTGAATGACAGGGCAAGCGGAGCAGCCTCTTGCTGGTCCGTCTCCCCACCAGGATGCCCTTGACTATTTCATTGGCCTGCTCGGATCGGTCGTTCACGAGCGCTGTGTGTTCGCCACAGTTACGTTCTCACCTTCCCTGGGTCGTCGCGGCACGCATCCGCCTGTTAATTTCCCCTCCGACACATCGAACTCTGCCCACAATACCGCCTCCTACCCTCCTCCTCGCCCACAACCACTGCCACAACCTGTTGCCACATCTTGGCAAGCTCACAATCACTTATTTCCATTCTTCTTTTTGCCTTTTCCTTTTCTTGTTCTTTTTCTGCTTTATAGTCCACCATAGTACGTCTGTGCCATTGCTTACCCACAGACGACACGGCGCCATGGATTGCTTCCATGCCTCGAATGCGAGGCGTCAGGAAGGACCAATCGAGCTCGTTACTAAACCCTCGCTCGCGGACTGCGACCGCGAGGGGGACGTACACACGTCTTCATCCGTATCCGACGGGACCACTGTCAACCCTTCATCGAGTAGCTACCGCCCCACTGTTCAAATATATCCAACCCAAGAGGAAGACCCTCAACCTCCCAGGCGATTAGGCTACTCGAATTTAGCCATACAGGAGGGCTGCCGCTCTTTGAATTTCTACGGTGAGAGCGCGAGAGGCAAACCCAACGGCTTCGGTGTCACATCAGAACCGCCCGCACCCGTTGTCACATCAAGACCGCCCACACTCGGTGTTACATCAGAGCCACCCCCACTCATTGTCTACAAAGGTGACTGGAAGCACGCGATGCGCGATGGCACTGGCACTGCCTACTACAGGGACGGCTCCATGTACATTGGGACGTGGAGGACCAACCTGCGCAACGGGAGAGGTGTCATGTTCATCGGGCCCCTGCACACGTACAAGGGGGAGGTCAGGGACGACAAGGTGTGCGGCCGCGGCGTCATGTGGTACGCAAACGGCGACACGTACATTGGCGAGTGGCAGGACAACATGCACCACGGCCAAGGCACGTACATCTTCGCCAAGGGCGGACGCTACGAAGGCCAGTGGGTCCGCGGCCACCGGAACGGTGAAGGGCGCTACCAGAGCGCCGACGGCGGCGTCTACGTCGGTGACTTTAAAAACGACAAACGCGACGGCAAAGGCCGCCAGATCTTCGCGGATGGTGACATCTACGAGGGCGACTGGAAAGACAACCTCTTTGACGGACAGGGCGTGTACAAGGGACTAGTCAAAGACCTCACCTACACTGGCGGCTGGAGCAAGGGCTTGTACCACGGCTACGGTGAACTCGTGGACGCCGAGAAAGGACGTCAAAGCGGCACCTGGGAAGCAGGAGTACTCAGGCCAAGGCAATAGATACGGCCATCCATTTGTTTTTTTTTTGTTGTTTGCACAAGGTGCAGTGGACCCCATTGCTTTTTCTTTTCATCCACATAAGTGTACCTTGGTAAAAAAAGCGAACGCACTGAGAATTCTAAACAGTCGCATCGCACCACAACCATAACAGAAGTGGCGGCCATTGTATTTTTGCTTTTTTGTTGGTCATTAACGCATTTTTTTTGTTGGCCTGAACGATGAAAGTGTGGCAAGTTAAGTTGACGGTAGCGGAATGAATGATCAAATCAATGAATGAAACACGCGTTGGACTTCATCAGTTATGCATGAGATGATATTCACAGTAACTCACGGTAAAGCAGTGTTCCTTCTTCCAACCGTCCAGGCCAAAGGGCAGCCTGTCCGTTCTCTCTTCACATTTTTTTAGTTCCCACCTGCCACACCATTACCAGACTTCGCATTGCGGGCGGGCTTTCAGGCTGCCGCATCGTAAATTACAATCCAAAGAATGCTAAACTTGAACGAAAGTGAGGTCGTGTAGAACCGCTCAGTTGGGACTGACACGTCAGTTCACCGAGCGACCATTCGCAGGCATTCACTTTCCATCAAAGTGCTTGGGCAGCTCTTCATCCAACTTCAAAGCGGGTCTCCTTTCCCAGACAGCATTTCCATTTCCTTCATCAATGAGAAAACAACAACAACAGTGAGTCTCACGCGGTTCATTCGAAAGCAAACAATCGCTAAATAAAACAACAACAACTAAGTGACAGTAGTGTGCCAAATGTTTTGTTTTCTTCTCTCTCGTTGCTGCGTGCTCTTCATGTTTTCTCCCTTTTCTGAGTGACCTGCCGCGTTCAGGCTCGTTTTCCTGTTTTGACACCACTCTTCGTTTTCCCTGTTTAATGATCCGTTCTTCTTGTTTCTGCCAGTTGTCACTCTGTACATGTCATCATTGGTTTTCTGTTTGCTCTTTCTCGAACTATCAACAAACTTACATACACACACACACACATCTCTACTATCACATGTCATCTTTGAGTGAGATGGCAACTCTCCCACTGCACGTCTCCCCTGCTGAGAAACGTGAACGCATGACACACAGTCCACTTTGCCGTATCCCTCCACACACTACTCCCGTCACTTTCCTGCCCTTCTTGTTGCTGTCACTCTAGATCCTTGAACCCTTTCAGTTTTTGTTCGTTTCCTCAGCCATGTCCGTCCGCTTAATCCTGCAGCTCAACAAGACGCCGAGTCACGCCTTGATCGTGTGCACGCCATGGACACGTTTGCTCGTGGAGACCGAGTCTCCTAGTGGCACAGGCCACGTCGTTGGTGGCGAGATTGAACTGCGCAAGACCACTGGTTGTTGGAACAAAATTGTCGGCATCGAAATCCAACAGCTCAATGGTGACGCCACCGCCGCTCAACGCTACTTGGACGCTTCCGCGTGGTGGCTGCACAGGGCACCATTCGGTGTCGAGCGGCTGCCGGTGAAGCTGATCGCGAACAAGTACGAGGGATCGATGGTCAGCGTTAATGGGTGGGATGTGACCTCATTGAACGTGCACCGGGACGAGGAAAGTGAACCCATCGCACTCGAGTCACTTGGCCCTCTTCCTGTCAACCTCAAAGAGCTGAGACTTTGCCGCCTGCAGGTCTCCGATTTGACTCCCTTCCGCGAGCTCGAGAGTCTGTCTGTGACGTGGTGCTTTGAGCTGCGCGACCTCTCAGGTCTCCAGGGCTGCCGTCATCTGCGAGCGTTGGATGTGTCGGTGACAGGCGTGACAGATTTGAGTGTGCTTGCTGGGGTACTGTCACTGAAGGAGCTTGACTGCAGCTGGACGGGCGTTGACACAGTCGCACCACTCGCAACGTGCTGGAATCTGAAGAAACTATACCTGGGGGAATGCACACCGATGCCAGACTTGTCCCCGTTGGCTGATCTACGCTTTCTTGAGGAGATCGATGTAAGTTACTCTGACGTGACCACAATCGCCCCACTCGTGATGTGCCGCAGTCTCAGGAAAGTGAACTGTGGCAGGTGCAAGTCACTCACTGACCTCTCCGCACTGGCCGGCGTGACGTCCCTCCAGGAAATTTGGGCTGCAGAAAGTGGTGTGACCACGATCGCGGGGCTTGGCACATGTGCAATGCTGAAGGCAGTGTCCTTCAGTAAATGCGCCTCACTTCAGGATATCTCCGCATTGGCTGGTGCACCGTCCCTCGAACAAATCTACGCTTCAGAAAGTGGTGTGACCACGATCACGGGGCTTGGCACATGTGCGATGCTCAAAGAAGTGTTCTTCGACAAATGCGCGTCACTTCAGGATATCTCTGCGTTGGCTGGTGCAGCATCACTCGAACAAATCTACGCTTCAGAAAGTGGTGTGACCACAATCACGGGGCTTGGCACATGTGCGATGCTCAAGACGGTGTTCTTCACTAAATGCGCCTCACTTCAGGATATCTCGGCACTGGCTGGTGCACCGTCCCTCGAACTAATCTACGCTTCAGAAAGTGGTGTGACCACAATCACGGGGCTTGGCACATGTGCGATGCTCAAAGAAGTGTTCTTCGACAAATGCGCCTCACTTCAGGATATCTCCGCATTGTCAGGCGCAGCATCACTCGAAGAAATCTACGCCAGGGAGAGTGGCCTGACGACCACTGTGGGCCTGAGTACGTGCCGTGCGCTCCAGGAGGTCATCTTCGAAAACTGCCAGGCACTGCATGATTTCTCTGGCCTGGCAGGTGCACCATCTCTCACGATCATCTATGCCGACGGGTGCGCTGTGACCACAATCACAGGATTAGGGACGTGCCCTCGTTTGCAGGAGGTGAACTTTGAGGACTGCCGATTGCTGCGCGACCTCTCGCCACTGTCTGGTGCACCGGCTTTGTTGAACATTCTCGTCAACAACAGCGGTGTCACGACGATCACGGGACTGGGGACCTGCCCCAACCTCAACAAGGTGGTCTTCAACGGCTGCCAGTCACTCTGCGACCTGTCTGGTCTGTCTGGCGCACCGGCCCTCGAAGAGATTGATGCCCGGAACAGTGGTGTGACCATGATCACAGGGCTCGATGCTTGTCCGGAGCTCACAAGGCTGAACTTGAAAGGCACTCCCTGCGCGCAGTTCTCTCGGTGACCTTCGCCTGCGGAACATATCCGCCTTCCTCATGTTCGCTTGTCCGTAGAGTGCTTTGTGCTCCTTTTCAGTCTCATTTTCCGTTTTCTTTCTCCGTGCTGACTCTGTTTTTGGGTCGAATGAGATGCACACGCTGGAGCAATCACAACAGTAAGCAGCACGTCAACGCTTTTCTGACCCAAATACTATAGTTGGCCAGACGACAAAACGAGAACAGAGTGGTGCACAATGCTTTCCCACCTCAGGCCAAACACTGCGTTGTCATTCAATTCTTTCTACCAATGTCTCATCGTATCTCATCTTTATTCTCACCCATAACCGTTTTACACTCCCTTTCCTTGTTGTGAATGCACTGAACTCTTTGTTTCCTCCTTTTCAAGTCGCATGGCCTGTGCGCGATGCCGTTTTTTTTTCCAATGCACAGCTCTTCATCTCCACGAATGGAACTGCTTGCGATGCTCAACTCGAACGAGAATGAGGTCAGTCTGATCCTCAAGCCTGGTTCTGTGTTGGGTTTTTCTCAGCGGTGCAAGCACCAAGGAATCCACTGAATCACAAAGGAAAAGTTAGACAGCAGAGATACTCATACCACAAGCTGTTGTCAAGAGATATCGGGTTCCCTCGTTTCATGGGGGACCGTGTGCACATGCACAGCCCCACGACACCGTCCCCATTCAAACTTGATACGTGTTTGGAGAGAGTTCCAACGATTGGCAGACGTCTCTCTTTTCATTCCTTTCCCATGCGTGCGTATTCACCAACACAACCCTATTCTCGCACTCCGCGTCATCCCCTCTGTCTGACTTGATCCCTTTTTTTGCTGTCCACTTCAGCCTTTGTCTTTCCAGTTTTTGAACTCAGTCACAGCAATACTACCAACCACAACTGCACACCTTCCCCGCCCCTTCTTCAGTCATGTCCATCCGCTTCATTCTCCAGTTCAATGAGACCCCGAGCCACGCCTTGATCGTGTGCGCGCCATGGACGCGCTGGCTGACCGAGACGGAGTCACCTAGTGGCAAAGGACACGTCATTGGAAACGAGATTGCACTCCGCAAAACGACCAACGAGCTGAACATCATCACTGATATCGAAATCGAACAACTCGCGGCTGACCCCACAAAGGCGCAGCGCTACGTGGATGTGGCGGCGTGGTGGCTGCACAGAACACCCTTCGGTGTGGAGCGGCTGCCTGTGAAGCTGATAGCGAACAAGTACGCGGGATCGCTGGTCCGTGTGGATGGGTGGAATGTGAGCTCATTGGTGGTGCACAGGAATGAGAAAAGTGCACCCATCACACTCGAGTCGCTTGGTCCTGTTCCCGCCAACCTGAAGGAGCTGAGGCTTTCCGGCATACATGTCGCCAACTTCAGGCCTCTTCGTGACTTGGAGGTTGTGTCTGTTTGCAACTGCGAGACCGTGCGCGACATTTCTGGATTGCGAGGATGCCAGAACCTGCGAACGCTGAATGTGTCCCAGACAGGCGTGACTGAGCTCTCGTCGCTGGCTGGCGCACGGTCACTCGAGGAACTTGACTGCAGCTGGACGGATGTTACCAGTTTCGCACCGCTCGCAACGTGCTGCAATCTGAAGAAGCTGAAACTGGAAGGATGCACGCCGATGCCAGACTTGTCCCCATTATCTGGTCTGCGCTTTCTTGAGGAGGTCGACGTGACCGACACTGACGTTGCCACACTCGCTCCACTTGCGATGTGCCACTGTCTCAAGAAAGTGGCGTGTTCCGACTGCCAATCACTCACTGACCTCACACATTTGGCCGGCGCTCAGTCCCTCGAAGAAGTCGATGCCTGGAACAGCGACGTGACGACGATTGCAGGTCTGGGTACTTGCGCCAAGCTCAAGACCGTGAACTTTGAATTGTGCGAGTCTCTCCACGACCTGTCTGGTCTGGCAGGCGCACCGTCACTCGAAGTGGTCGAGGCTAGCTGGAGCGGCGTGACGACGATCACAGGTCTGGGTACCTGCGTCAATCTCAAGACCGTGGACTTTGAATTGTGCAGGTCTCTCCACGACCTGTCTGGTCTGGCAGGTGCACCGTCACTCGAAGTGATCGATGCCGAGGGGAGCGGCGTGACGACAATCACAGGTCTGGGCACCTGCGTCAATCTCAAGACCGTGGACTTTGGGGGGTGCGAGTCTCTCGACAACCTGTCTGATCTGGCTGGCGCACCGTCACTCCAAATGATCGAGGCCAGCAAGAGCGGCGTGACGACGATAACGGGACTGGGTACCTGCGTCAATCTCAAGAAGGTGAACTTTGAATTGTGCGAGTCTCTCAACGACCTGTCTGGTCTGGCTGGTGCACCGTCACTCCAAATGATCGAGGCCAGCAAGAGTGGCGTGACGACGATAACGGGACTGGGTACCTGCGTCAATCTCAAGAAGGTGAACTTTGGATGGTGCGCGTCTCTCAACGACCTGTCTGGTCTGGCTGGCGCGCAGGCACTGGAAGAGATCTGGGCTAGTTGCACTGGCGTAACGACGATCACAGGTCTGGGTACCTGCGCCAATCTCAAGACTGTGAACTTTGGACAGTGCCAGTTTCTCAACGACCTGTCTGGTCTGGCTGGCGCACCGTCACTCCAAATGATCGAGGCTTGGCACAGCGGCGTGACGACGATCACAGGTCTGAGCACGTGCCCACAGCTCAAGTATGTCAACTTCGATAACTGCGTCTCACTTCAGGATCTTTCTCCCTTGGCGGGAGCACCTTCACTCGAGGAGATCCACGCTGCTGACAGCCGTGTGACCACGATCACAGGCGTGAAGGACTGCCCCAACCTCAAAAAGCTGGATTTGCATGGGACTCCGGCAGCGAGGATCACCAAAAACAGTTGAAGAGTGTCCCTCTAGCGCACACTGTTTTTTCACGTTACTTTCTCCTTCTTGTGCCATGCTGACCGTTCAGCCTTCCTTTCTCTCATTTTTACTCAGTGAGTGCGTTCCCCCAGCGTCTCGTTTTTTTCCCGCATCACATTGCGCGTTCGCATTGGACGCTTTTTCTCACACTATTCCCATTTTCCGCTTTCCACCTCTGCGACTCTGGCGCTCATTGCCTTTTCTATTTCACCCCCTTTTCGATTCGGATGGCCTGTGCGTGTGCTCGTTTCTTTTTGGCGATGCCGTTCTTTTTTTCAAATTGCATCTCTTCATCCTCACACGTGTGGATCTACTGAGATCGTAGGCTGAATCGCTATTCTGGCTATGTGTTGATTTTTTTCTCTGAGCGGTACAAACAGCAAAGAACCCACTGAATCAAAACAATGATAATGAGAATGCACCCAGCAAGACACACATCGCAGTGATCACCAAAAAGGTGGCACGTGGTGATGGTAGTCTGTGTTTGGGTATCTTGACGCACTTGTGTTGCAGTATTGTGGTTGCACTGCACACTGGTTGACTCACACCTTGCACTCTCTTACCTTGTGGGACTGCTGAGCGTCCTCGTTCTCTCTATGCGGTGACACACTTGCGCATCGATCCTTCACTCGTCGTTTTGCTCCCCATGCGCCAGAACAGTCGCCTGTCCTCTCATCTCGTTCTCCTCCCTCTTTGTCACCCTTCTCCACAAGAACAAACGAGGACACCTGGCTGATGCGTATGGTGTGCGCTCTACACGCTGACCAAACATGTCGACGTTTCTTTTGGTGCCACCCTTGATGCCGCGCACGAACACGAAACGGATGAGGCTCCTTTGTGTTGCACGATGACGCGTCTGTGATGCGTGCACGTATGTGTGTGCATGGATGGCGTGTTTGACAGCAGCATCGCACACAAGTATCGATGTGCGTTGTGTGGTTTCTGCACGTTTGTGAGTAGCCTGATGTGTGTTTCTTGTGTGTTGCTGGTGTTTATGCTTTCCACGCTCTTTCTCTGTGTGTCTGTGTGTCTTGGTTTCTCCTCACGCAGACTCTCCCTCACCTGGTTTCTGTGTGTTTCTTCTGGTGCTGTTGTTGTGTTGGCCACCGCACCGTTGTGTTCTTGTTTTGCGTGCGCGTCCTCCATTCTTCTTGTGTGTTGTCTTTTCTTTGTTTCGATGCGTGTGCCTGTGTGGTGGTGGTTTTCTTGTTGGTGTCTGTCTCCGTGTGTCTCTTTGGTTTTGCTTTGTTTTCTCGCCTGCTCTTCTTCTCGGTAAACGTGGTGATTCTGCGGTGTTTTTCTGCGTTTGTGTCCGGCTTTCGTTTTTCTCTGTTTTTGGTGTCTGTTTTTGTGTGTGTTTTCGGGGTCTGGGTGTCGTTTCGGGTGTG